>ML210983.1:0-159948 GCA_004369055.1 Polyporus arcularius HHB13444 | reverse complement strand
GTATTTCTCGTGCTCGTCTTGAGGAGGAGATAGTGTTACGGCGTGTGCGCCTAACACAGAATCTCATGACATTGCTTAGACACTTAACCACATTTGTATGTTCACGCGCTCGCTCTGGACTCAGTCTGCTCCACGATCGTTCTTACTTAGCAGGTTGACGCTGTATTTAGTTCAGGCTGCACGCACTCTGTATCCCCGCTGAATCAACGCCGGTCCTGGCGCCCTTCCTTTGCTCTCTCACGTCCCTGCTTCTTTGCTTCTCGTCGCCACGCCTACGTCCAGCGCCATCACATCTATGCGATCGCATCATTCGTCGCCCTTGTCCCGGCCGTGCTGCCATGTCAAATGATACTCACAAAGCATTCTTCTCTCTCCGTGGCACTCACCAACTGTGGTAGGTGAATGGAATGGCAGCGAGTACGATCTGGACTCTTGGCTTCGACCAGCGAATCGGCGGCGTGGCTGCCATTCTGCGAGATGAAGAGGCAGCAAAATAGACATCAGACCACCGAGCAATAGCGATCACATCCCTGTACATACCTTGTTGGTCACCCGCTGATCTTCGTCGTAGGGGAGGGCTAGGTCGACGGTACTGGTAATTTGCGAGATTCAACAGATCGCTTGTTCCTCCAAACACTTCGTTCATCCAGGTACTTGGGTATCATGGCCACGTACGACACAACATCACATCCGGAGTGCACCACCGTGCGTCGTGAACACAAGTAATCCATATCCATTGCAAGTTCCAGACCAGCATTACGACGTCAAACCAGAGAACACAACGAGGACAACCAACCAGACCGAGATAGGGTATCTCGAAACCATGCATTCAGATCCACATGCGACGCGACGCAACCTCCCATACTCAAACGAGGAGCGCACCGAGGGCCATGAAAGCACCCGCCCCAATCGCCGTCCACACGCCACCGGCGCCAGCGAGCGCGCGAAGGGCCATCGCGCCGCTGTTCACCGTCGTCTCGTTCGAGACCGCGATCTGCGGGGAGAACGCGGACGTGTTCTTGCCGTACACGTACGACTGCGCGTCGGACGGGTTCGCCTTCGAGTCCGCGCAGGTGATGGACACGGACTCGACGAGCGCGTAGAAGTGGCCGGCGGACTTGTAGTCCGGGTCGTCCCAGTTGATGAGCCCGCCCGCCCACTCGATCGTGCCCTGGCCGGACGCGTTGATGCCCGCGGGCCAGATGCTGGCGGAGTATGCGTCAGTGAGCAAAGAGCACGATGGGGAGAGACGCACCTGAGCTGCACGCGGGACGGCGTGGACGGGTAGCGGCTCACGCCGTCGTCGCCAACGGTGTCGGACCGCTTGAGCGTGCGGACGGTCTGGCCGTCAATGGCCCACGTCAGCGCGTCCTCCTGCCAGTCGATCTACCGGCGAACAAGTCAGTCCGTCGCCTACTCATTGTGGCAGACATGACGCACTGTGTAGTCGTGGTAGTTGCTGAACGTGTCCGTGAGGTTGCCGTGGGTGCCTCCAACCGTCTTCTGGGCTGTGTCTCATGTAAGCCTAGACTATAGACAGAGAGCGCGGACACTCACGAATCACGCCCTGCCAGAAGAAGTTCGACTGGCCCTCGGTCACCTGGTCGCCGGGGAACTCCCAGTCGATCTCGTCTTTGATGTCCGACATCGTGATGAACGCCGTCACGACACCGCCCCACTTGCCCGTCTTGACTGACGGACGGTTGCGAGCGTAAGCATAATTAACGAGGGCACATAGGGAGGGTACGCACGCCTGGCGGTGATGGTGCCGTAGTGAACGTAGCGGGTGGACGAGATGCGGGTTCCGCCGTTGTCCTCGGTGAGGGTCAACCCGAGCTCGCCCGCGGTGGAGTTGATGATCGTGCCCGAGTTGACGACCCAGTCGTACTTGGTCGCGTTGCCGTCAAAGTACGTCGCGTTCGTCAGGATGCGCGACGTGTCCTTGAACGTGTGCTGTGCAGGGGAAATTCGGTCAGTATCGAGCCGCTGAACGCGCCAACGAGAGGATATGCCCGAACCACGGCGTGTGTGCATGGAGATTATAGCAGAAGGCCTTTCCTTCAAAAGACTATCGACATGAGCAAGGCCGTCTGGGAGAGTAATGGGAGCTTCAGCCCGCCGCCAGCTACTCCAGGAGTCGACTCAACCAGGGAGGTCTCATCGGACCAGCACTCCTCTGATCGCTCCCGCCCCGCGGCAGAGAGCTCTGCGGAACCCCCAGATTTCTGGCCAGTGTGGGCAGCACCCGGATTGTTGTGACTCTGCGTGTGCCCTACGGTTTGGTGGTCCCTAGTGAACGGCACGAGAAAACATCGGTATCATATCCCTTGTGGTCACCGGGCCAGCTGAGTGGCCTCAGTAAGCCTCAAGGACGCGGCAAGTGAGATCATCGCCAAAATGTGAAAGATCAGTCAATTCCTTGGCTGCGTCTCCAAGCGTATGCCGAATCGGCCGTGCCATCTCCGCAGCATACAAGCTTCTGCCGGCTGTACACGAAGAGGTGAAACAACAGCACAAGCAACATGACGGCGACCGTCGTGGCGGGCAAGACCTTCATTCAGCGCGGCAATGATTCAACGACGCGCCCAGGTTAGGCAGGAGAGGTCCCGGCTGGCACTCGTTCCGGACACGGGGAACATGTGATAGCCCCCAATGCGCCGTTTCGTCAAACCTGGCTATGCGCCTCGTTGAACACGCCAGGCGTAGTGATACCGCTCGGCCTCCCGCACGGCGCTGTTTGGGCGGTGCATAGGTGGCGGTGGCGGGCACGGCGGAATTGGTAGACGATGTGCGCGGCGGGGCCGAAGAACCCTCGAGTCCAGGGCAATACGAACGCGGCGAACAAAACAAAGACGGAAGCACACGTACATTGGCGTTTTGACAGACGGGCTCCGGCATGCAAGACGTCAGGGTGTTGGACGCGAGTGGGTTACAACCGCCCAAGCAGAACTGCGCTGGCCGTCAGTCTCTGCGATCGCATTGACAGCTTGTGTCAGGCGAGGGACACATACGTCTCCAGTGCCGCAGAAGCCGAACTCACCTGGGGAGCGGGCGGGTTAGATGCGGGGAAGCAGGAGGGTACGACAAAGAAGACACTCACTGCAGCAGGGTGCCGACGACGGGCACAGCGAGGTAGCATTACTGTCACACCCGGAAATGTTCATATATGCGCCTCGATAGTTATCGCGAAGCATACCATTGTGTTTGGGCAGCGACCGCCGAAAAGGACGCGAGAAGCGAGACGACGAGGGGGATGGAGAGTTTGAAAGACATGGCGGAGAGTAGTGGAGAGTAGTAGAGACAGACGCGATGAGCGAGCGTATACAGACGACCTGGAACGTGAAAGCCAGCAGCCCAGATGGAAGACGAGAGAGAGATGCGCACCGCCCACTGCCAGTGCCACAACGGGCCCAACTCCCCGACAGTGCAACCGGCATCACGCGGCCACATGATCGCGCTATGCAAAAAGCGTCACGGAGAACAACGTGCATTAAGGGGGAATCGAACCCCCGGCGGGTCGATGGCAACGACCCAGGTTACCACTACCCCATTAATGCTTGTAACGGAACTTGACAACACATTTTCAGACTGCAGCCGACGTCCTGAGAAACTCCTGCTGAAAACAGAAAGCGCGTCGGCGTCGTTGGCAACGACGACAACTTGACCATAGCCACGACCAGTCAACTAATATGCCCCGATGTGCCAACCCTTTGTTTTTGAAGTGGGTCCAAGGTTTGTGGGACGTGTATACTTTCAAAACAATTACTGACCAATTTTTATTGCGCCGTTTCGAATCCATTCGCTGCACTTCACCCACAGAATTCCACGCTGAGAAAGATTATCGTATAAAGGGTGGCCCACCCCGCGCGACAGGCTATGAGAACGCTGTTCGAGCTCTGCAGTCCTGCACAGAGAAATACGAGCACCCCGCCGAATTGAAGAAGCTCAACGGCATTGGCCCGACATGTATCTCGAGGTACGGCCTGTCGTCCGTTCAAATTTCGTCCGCCTCTAGACTGACTGAATATATGCTAGATTGATAGAGAAACTCGAAGTGTACTGCGAGTACAGGGGCATTCCTATGCCCGACCCGCCTGCCCCCAAGCGTCGAGGTCAGTTCAAGATCCATTCTGCAGATTCATTCGATTACTGACCCTTGTTCAGCTCCAGCCAAGCCGAGGCAGACGGCTGCGCAGAAGCGAGCTGCTGTTGCCGCTGCGGCTAACGTTGAGGTCGTCTCCGATGATCAGGTCGCAAGTACCTCGACAGCGTCACGCAAGCGTAGCGCCCCAAAGCGCAAGAAGGCGGAGGATAGCGAAGAGGACGAATCCGATGTCAAGGTCGCGAGTACTTCAGCAGCGTCGCGCAAGCGCAGTGCCCCAAGGCGCAAGAAGGCGGAGGATAGCGAAGAGGACGAATACGTGGAGCGTCCGAAGAGGCGTCGTGTTGCCAGCCACAAGGCGGCCAAGGACGAGGACGACTTGGACTAAGGACTATATGCGCTCAGCCTTAAACCCTTTCCCTCTAATGCTCAGCAGACTAGTGAGATACTTTACAAAACATGAAGATCATAATCCCGCCTTCTCTATACTTCTCGCGTTCCGATTCTACTCATGCATACGACGTGCGTACGCATCCTGAATCGTATCGTATCTGCCCGCGAAAACCTGTGCTACCTCCCCTTGGACGTTGCCGGACTAATTGTCAACCGCATGTATGCACAAGAGTTCAAGTAACTATCCTCCCCAGACATGAGCAAGGTATTACTGTGACAGTCAGACTAGGAGGAAGCTCTTGACAGACATCGACTGTCGGGCCAAGCTAGCTTCGCTGTAGAAGGCAAAACGCGCGTTCCTCGTGATAGATTCTCTCTCGTGTGCCACCCATCCTGCAAGCGGTGTGGATTCCCGACTGATTGAGGCAAATGCGCGAGTCAGAATCTACACCCTGACTAGTCTGATATATAGTATAACCCACTTACCTTCTTCCCCGATTCTCAAGCCCTTTCAAGGCCTCTTCAACCCGAGGAGGGAGACCATTCGCCTCAAGAGAGTCGATAGAAAGTCCGATCCGTTTGAGAGCAAACAGGACAACAGCGAGTGAATTGCAGAGAGTCGGATCGCCGCAGTGGAACTGGTCCAAGAGCGGGGGTTCGGATGTTTTCCATCTGTTCAAGATGACCCAGAACTTCTCGAGGGTCGTCCCCCCTGCAGGTGTGGCGGCATGTTGTGTGGGCCCAGGAGAGGGATGCAGGTCCGCAGATGTAGGGTGCAGGATATAATGGGCGACGATTTCGGCAGCATGAAGGCAGACATCACGATCTGACTCGCTGCCACCATCTGCAGTCCCATCACGAGTAATCCACTCATCCGCAGCGGCCAGAGCTATGGTCGAACTGTCAATTTTGAATTCTTGATTTGTAACAAATTGCAACACACCAGTATAGACGATTCTTGGGGAGTGGTCAAGGTGGTCCGCGCTACAGAGTACGCGTAGTATGCCCTTGAACGCGCAATTTGCCAGCTTCGCACTGCGTGTCTCCGTGATGATGGATAACATCGTCTCCACGCAAACACAATCATCGTCCGGAGGAACCGCTGGCATACAACACCATATATCCAACAGAGACAGTACTCCACCAACCCATCCGTCATCTCTGGAGGAGATGTCTGTAGACAGCATAAACCGGAGTGCGGAAATGAGAACATGTTGGAAGGCTGTCAAGATGGGCTGCGATGAGTGTCCCCAGTATTGAATACGCCAATGCGTGGTTTGGAGTGCGTTCCAGATGTCGCGACAATATCCTGGAACTTGTTCATGACCGAGATCGGCGTAGAATATCGGCGCCTTCGCTAGGTCGCCCGATGTTGCGGTGTACGCTGTGACAGCGATGTTTCTGTCCAGGGCCTGAGAAGCTCGAGGATGAGAAGTAACGATCCGTTCAATTGCATCCCAGCGCATGAACTCGAGCGCCACGGTCGCTCCGGGTCTGCGCATGGTCCTGGCCGTCTTCAAGCATTCTTCGAGGGAAACAAGTGGATGGTTGGAGAACGCAAGCTCGACAGAGGACTTGACGTACTGTAACACCAGGTTTATACGGGGAGACTTCAAAAGGACAACGAAGTCGGCGGGCATGAAGACCAGGGACCAATTCCCAAGATAGACCATCTGCGACCCGACTGTCGCCCAGTACTTGAAGATAAAATCCCAAAGTATTGAACGATAAGGGCATCCTGGGCTGCACAACGGTACCAGGGTGTACAAGATGCCGATGAACAGCAAGGCCGCCAGGGCTGGAATGGTCACCGCAATGGCTAAGAACCGGTTCAAATCCCACGAAAAGATGATTAAGCCCGCGAGGAAGCAGGCAACGGATGACTGGAGGGCAACCGATACCCAGGCGACAGAGGTCTCAACGTCCCATGAGAGGAGACCATCCAAGCGGTACTGACGATGTCTCGCCTGTACCCTTAGATCTCCGGTGATCCCTACTCCGGACATGTACAGGCTTTGCCTGATCGTCAAGGCAATGAGGGCGGCCACCACGCTGAAGAGCAGGCTGAGAAACCACAGCACGTTGATCCAGACCGCCGCCGTAGACGGTCGGAAGACCTTGGACTGCAGCGCCTCAACCGACTGCGCGGAATGAGTAGAGTTCACGAAGGAAGGGTTGACGGTAAAGCTGTTGATCTGCGAGGAGATTTGCTGCAAGACCGCCAAAGAAGCATCGGTCGGTGCGGGTTGCAACAGTTGGTATGATTGCACGGTGAATGCGGTGATAACCGCAGAAAAGAGGCCGGCCTGTTCACGGGTGCATACTCAATATGAATCCGACATACTACCGGATGGAGGACTTACAAATATGAGGTTGACATCAAGCTGTTTCCCCCAGTACTCAAGGATCTCGGTGTGGTAAGTCTTGACGATATCCCCAGCGTCATTCCAGGCTTGAGCCCTCTCCGCGTCAGTGTGCCGTTTGTATGCCTCCTCCCGGTATTGCTGTAGAATGCGCATAGTAATGAGGCGACTCTGTGAAGCACGTAGTCAAAGCAGACGAACCTCAGGAGTTGGTAGCGTGGAGTACCGATCGTCGACACCGTCAACGTCCATGTCAGGACTGGGCGAACTCGTGACGTGTGCAATATCTGCCATGTGAAACTCTGGAGAACATCAATTGACCGCACAAGCATCTTTCGCGGAATTCAGGCGATACTGACCTTCAGGAGTGGTGTTGAGTGGGGGTGAAGGGTATGAGGATCGCGATGCCGTGGCACATACGTCCACCGAGCGTCCTAGTCGGAGTCTGAAGGTGTCCTATGCAGTGCTCGTTCACGCCTCATGCGCGCATGTCGCAAGCCACATTGCGGTGTACATGGGAAGAAAGACAGGCTGTCGTGAGAGCAGTCGTTGGGACGTCCACCTGGTAGAGATTTCTCATGGCCGCTCGTCGTACGTGAGTGGGGTTCAGTGTGTGGATGGTCGACGGTCCTTATCTTCGACCAGTGGCGTGAACCTTTCGGCAGTGCCGCAATGGCATGCAGGTTGCGCTCGCTATGACAGCATAAGTTTATGGCACCATTGAGCAGTGGCCTGTGTGTGGGGAGGGAGGGAATGCAGCTGATAGGCTTGCACATCGAGCAGGACAGTGGAGGAGAGACTGGCTTGAACATGCACCGTTAGTCCGACGCCGGACGCATGAACGGATTCTGGAACATACGTATATATGCGATGCGCGTTGACGCGCGGCCGTGGTCCCCACGTCCTTCTTCAAGTATACTCCCGCGAGCTTCTTCGCGTACAGTCTACAGATTGCGCGATCTATCTCATAACAGAAGAGGGGAAGAGGGGAATCGTTGACATATTGACATACCTTCGTACTTCAACCTTCAGGAAGCTGCCTCAGCCGGTATGTCAACCTTGCTCCGCGTTGTTCGTCGCATGGTTCAGTATCACCTCCACGCTTGCAGATGCTCATCTGCATAACGACTCACCGTGATAGCACGTACTGTTATCGCATAATATTACCGGCCTTCTCAGGGGAGCTACCCACATCGACCGACTCAATGAACTGAACATGCATTCGGGCTATGCACGATACAAAAGCGAATGCATTGTCCCAGTGACGAGCAGAAGCATGCAAAATCCATACAAAACGCTGCGAAGAAGCAAAAGAAAGGGGATCATAGTGGTGTCCACTGTCTGAAGTGCAGATCCTGTAGGAAAGTGTCAATGCAAACGTCTCACAGTAGGGACATGGACCTTACCGGAAGTGACTAAACGGCAAGTACGATACAAATTGAGCGAAGAGGGCGAGGCACGAAAACTTGCGAGGGTATCGATGATTGCGGGTATCACTTGCGGTACGGGCGGATTGAGGGTCTGAACGGGCTCAAGCAACAAAGGAAGGGCGCATGATAGGCGAAGAAGGCGTGGAGAACCGGTACGTCGAGGAGTAAGCGTAGCGACTAGCTGCTTCATAGCGCGGGCTGTGGAAGTCCTCAGCGCTCTGTCCTAACATGATAAGACAGCATACGACGTACCTCGTCGGGGCGGAACTGGGTCGGACGCCGGCGAGAGGCACATACAGCAGAGGTGTCCCATAACGAGACAACGATCGAGGGTCGACAGCCACCAGACCACCCTTGGAGAGCGCAGCCAGACCAGCCTGTGAGAAACCAGTACCAGGATAGACCGGGGTGACCGAAGTGAGAACCGTGTTCGGAGGAAGACCAGTCGGCACGACGAAAGGAGGCGCGTGAGGATTTAGACCACCTTTGCCGTCCGTGTCGTTCAAGGAGGGTGCGACATTGACGAACTCGACGCTGATAGGGGTCTCGGAGTAGGCTTGCCCGTGCAGCGCGTGGGCGGCATCCGTGGCTTGAGCAGGTGATCCATATTCGACGATGGCGGAAACGTGGTTGCGGTCGCCGGAGGCAGGCGGCAGAAGCTCGAGTTTCTTCACGTCTCCGTACGGTCCAAGAAGAGGATGAAGATCAGACAACTGAGAGAACAATGCAGCGGGAAGATTCTTGACGAGCAATGCGGACGACTGAGCAGCGAAGCTGGCGGACGGACACTCGATCGGAGGCGTGACAACAATAGACGCTTGCAGTGGAGGGAGCGCTGGGCTGAGCGTCTTCATATCGAACGGTGCAGGAGACGGAGAAGGCGACGAGTTGGCTAGCACGGTTGCGCGGTCGCCACCGTCAAGGAAGCCTAGTAGAGGATGAGATCATGTTACGCGGATCGGAGACAGTCTTACCCTCAGATCGTTGAACTACCGCCCACGAGACATCAATGATATGGCCCCTAGCGAAGGGTATGTCAGGAAAAACGCGTGACGCGGGGCGACGTACATACTTGATGTCCTTGCGGTTCAAACCATCCATGGCGGCTTTGGCTTCGTGATGCCGATGCATGACGACGAAGCCGCGGCGCCTGGAAGCGTTGTCTACCGTAGCGAGGATGACGGCGTGGGCGACAGTACCGAAACGAGAGAAAATCTCAGCGAACTCGGCTCTGTGAAAGCCACCCATCAGTATTGTAAACGCGCATATATGCAAGGTACGGACTTCGTGAGGTCAAACGGCAGTCCAAGCACGTAGAGATTGCGGCGGATATCTGGTTGTCTGCCGGTTTTTGAGGCGCGAGGAACATCCGGAGCAGGCGCGACGTTGACGGTTCTAGCATCGTGTTGGGACGCGATGACACAGTTGGATGTGATGGAAAACACTTACAAAGGACTTCCGTCGACGTTGTATCCAGACATACACAGTGCTTTCCTAGTGTACCTGTCAGTCACGACTAGGGGCGCATATAGTCATCGACACTCACTTGGCAGCATCCTGCGTAGAGAACGACAACGCAAAGTATCTGCGTCCTGCCGCGTACGCTTCCTCACACTTGGTGATGCCGCCTGTCATTCAGATGTGGCGTCAGCACGTCTAGACAAGACTGCAATGCAATCTCAGGGACGAACCTATGAGACTGTTGAACAGGTCGAACACCTCTCGCTTAGAGACTGTAGAGAATATCGTCAGCAATCATGGACGACAAAAGCAACCTTGACGGAAGGCACCTCCGTCCGAGACATTGGTGACTTGCACTGAGAAGGCGTCACGATTGAACTTGAACAGAGGGTTCGGCGTTGGCGGCATCTTTTGGGAGCTCGTGAACGATCAAGAAAACAATGCTGGTATGATTCGACTATAAGGTACGCTTCACTGACAAGAAACAAGAAAATCAACAAGGCGGGAAGGAGAACGAAGGGGTTGGAGGAAGAAGAGCGTCCGGCGACGGCCGACGCGTCCCCGCTGGTTTTGGCTGAGCGGAATTCCCACGCCACCGACGCGTCCCGTACGCAACACGCCGCACGCGGCGCGCTCTCCACTCAACCACTATCCACCCCAACCTAAAAGTAAGTAACCTGAAGACACTAAATTTCAGATCTCTAATACTGGTTTATAACATATGAGAGTGAGTATTCAATCAGTTCGCGTTCCGGCGTGACACGAGTCGAGGACCTACTCCACCCTCCTCATTATAAGTCCCTTGGATGTCCCGGCCACAGGTCGTCAAGCCGTGAGGCCGAACCCTCGTGCAAGCCTTGACAAGAAGGGCCTTGAAGGGGGCTTGCGACGGTCTGACGGCGCGACTCGAGCATAACTCAAGCCCGAACCGAGCTGTCAGGCCGGGGCTCGAACGCCCTGCGCATCGATGCCCTGCAGGTCGCGTTCAAGCTGTCGAGGTGTGTCAGATCCGGCGAATGACGGATTGTTTGACAGCTTTCTACTTGTACCATCTAATTTGGCCCACCTCGACCGCTTAATAATGAGTCGCAGAACCTTGTTGTGGGACTGGGTATCTATGTGCTTCTTGACGAGACCATACACAGACCTGAAGCGAAGGGAAGACGAGGACGGGTCGACTTACAGTCGGTCAAATAGCGACGACTGTACCAACCGTCACGTACCATGATACGCGTTTAGAGACGGCCAGTCTCAAAGGACATATCTATTTTATACAGGAGCAGCACAACTCTTGCTGCATCCAGCCTCTCCGCTGATACAATGTTTTCTACTCTGTGTCTCTCTGCCTACACCGAAGCTAACCAATCTCCATTTCAGGACTCGTATTCTGATCGTGTGCCAGCCATGTCAGGGAGGCAACTGTCCACCTTATCCCTCCCTCTCTCCACTCTATCCGCGCTTGCAAGTGCCGGCTACGACACCGTCCGCGACCTATCTAGCTCAACCCCCGAGCAGCTCTCCAAAGGCCCGTTCCTCACGTCTTATCCGATGGCCCGCAAACTTACTTACCGTGCGACCAAACGCAGACCTGAACCTATCGCTCCCGGCTTCTCAGGCCGTCTTCTCGGCCACCCGCGCCTCGGCCGCACTTCCCTTGACCCAATCCGCGGCTGCGATGATGGGCGCGACCAAGCGCTACCCCACCGCGTGTGCGCCCCTGGACAGACTCCTGGGCGGCGGCCTCAGACGCGGCTCCGTCCTCGAGCTCATGGGCCCCGCGGGCTGCGGGAAGGAGCAGCTCGCCGCGCACGCAGTGAAGCCGTTCGTCGAATCCAACCAGGAGGTGCTCTTCGTCGGTACGCCGTCGGATCGCACCACCTCCCCCAACCTAGCTTGTCTGACATTCCAGCCCCTTGGCAGACATGCAGAACATGGCGCCGCCCGCCACCATCAAGAGAATCCTGGCCGGTGCGCTGCCAGTCCATTCAGTTGCCCATCTGCGCCATCTTGGGCGAGATTAACGCCTTCGTTTCTCCAGCGGGTCGCACGGCACAGGCCGACGGACTAGATCTCGTCCATTACCAAACATTACATACAGCGACAGAGTTCGTCGTCTTCTTGAGGAACCTGTGCGACTATCTGAAGGCGCATTCGAACGTGAGGTTCCTATTAGTATCCCCGCGGATATCGCACCCTGACCTTCTTCCTGCGTCGCCCGAAATTTTCGCGGGTGCGGCTTCTTCTCCCCAGATTGCGCTGCTGGTGCTGAACTCTCTCGACTTCATCGTGCAATCTCTCGTGGACTACAAAGACCGCAGCGGCTTAATGGACATTCTGAAGGAGACACTCGCCAGGGCGTGCCAGGACACGAACCTAATTGTACGTAACGACCGCTATTTCCTGCGAGAACCCCCGATCGTATCAGAAGACGCTGTAAATAAACGCACGCCTGGCCCAGGTCATTATCACAAGCCACCTCCACTCCAAGCAGGTGTCCGGGACGGAGAGCCCGAGCAAATGGATCATGATACCAGCCTACCGTATGTCGCAGCGCTCCTGATCCTTGTCCGACAACCGCTGACAGCCCGTGTTGAATGCAAACCCTCCAGATGACAACCAGCTGCCCAAGGGACGAACGTACAGGGTACTGATCGTGCCGCGACGGAAGTCATCGGGGTCAGTATGCGCCTGTGCATGCACGATGCAGCAGCACTGACTGTGGCCCTCCACAGGGTCATGCGTCTCTTGTTCTCCCCTACGCACGTGCCGAACCGCCCTGTGCCAGAGGAATTATACCAGAAGGTGCGTCGCGCGTGCACCCGTCACAAACCACCGCTCGCATGTGCCTGCTCACGATCGTGCGTCCGCACACCAATGGCAGACCGGAGGCCTGATCCAGTAGCCCTCCCACCGTGCACCTGAACCTACGCTGCGCCGCGGGTGCAGGCGGCACCACATCGACTGTCGTCCGTGGCCACTGGCCACACACACCCACGGCCTGGCATTCCGCTCGTCTTCCCTCGCCCTCGCCGTCACACCCATGGCCTGCCTGCGCACGCCACAATCGATATGTCGTGGCCCGCCGGCGTTTCCTCGGTATGCTGTACGAAGTTCTCAGCTTCGCGCTTCTTGATAGCAGCGGGCGTGGCAGCGCCTGCCCCGAACGGCTGCATGCATTGATGTTCTGCATTTAGGATACGATCCCATCTGGCCCAACGATTACGTCCACCTTCCAATCCGTCTCTCCGACCGGAACCTGTCCCGCCTCGAGGATTTGCTCGCGTAATGCAACCGCAACTGCAGGGGAGAGGGGAGAGGAGGAGGTTATGCCCGCGATCAGCAACAATGCACACCACGTAGATAGATGTCGCGATTTGAAATTCACCTAGTCTCGGCCGCAATTCCTGCCTGCCTTGCAGCATCGCGGAGTACGACGCGAGGAAGCGGTCGTAGTACCCCTTGCCGTACCCCAGTCGCGATAATGATCGATCAAACGCGACCCCTGCAGTCCAGTAGTGCGTCATGCCATCGCAAGTCAGCCAAGCGTAGAAAACGCGAACAGGAAACATCGGTGGGAAGATCGCCTTCGCGTGGGGGCGGGGCTAGTGCGCTGGGAAAACGCGGGACTGCGGGGCGCACCACGCACCTGGCATCACGATCAAATCGAGCGGTTCGCTGCTGCCGCTTAACGCTTCACGCAGTACGCCGAGAAGCACGACCCAGAAAAAGAAAAGCAAGGTGGGAGATTCAGCGGCTGCTCCGGGCGGAACGGATAGCGGCGGAGAGCGACTGACCGGTGGGCCGCTGCGTCCCCATGTATTCTGGCTCGGGTTCCCGGATACCCCAGAGCCCTCTGGGCAGCGCACGAAGGTCGTCTTCGCCAAAGATGCGGAAAAAGTCCATGATGCCGTGCTCCTTATCGGTCGTCTTGGGCACGTAGAGGTTCTTCCCTGCGTGGCCCGCCGCAAGCCGTGAGTGCGCGATTGATGCGAGCGGTCGATGAATAACGACATATCAGCGAACCTGAGGCGATGATGGCAGACACGACAGCCGCAGTGTCTACTTCTCCCGCGGGCATGCTGAGGAAACAGCTGACGTTCTTGCTCTGCTGGAATTCCGGAAGAGCGAGGAGCGTACGCGTTATCTGGTGCGCTGAGGTAAAAGGGTGAATGACTAATGCGTCCGCAGATGGCATCGGAGAAATTGGGCCTGCATACATTGTGCCTGTATCTCGTCTTTAGGGAGGTTGGCTAGAAGACCTCGCATGGCTTTGCGCAATGCGACTTTCTGACTTCTGAGGGTGGTAGCCATTGTCTTGGGATGTACTAGCTTTCGTTCTATGATGTAAAGATACGAGTGAGTGACGTATCGAAGACGATATGGGGTCGACGGATGTCATTCGGCGAATTATCAAAGGAGTATTCGTGGCTTGAGCATGACTTGACACAAGTGGTTCCCACGTACTCAGCCTATGCGTCATGACCATCACGGAGGGCGCGTACACAACGACCTTCGCTGGACGATGTCCGAGTCTATGAACATGATACATCAACCGCGTAAACACGGCAGTATTTCGTGGACACAAACGGGCGCGGGAGGAAGAAGTGAAAATCACAAGGATCTCCTCAATAGTATTGACTACAATTGGAAGCGCTCAGATTGCACAGAGCCTCCAATTTGCACGCAACGCAAGAGCATCGATGAGGCCGTCCGTAGGAAGGCTGCTTCCATGGGCAAGTGCAGTGGTCACCGATCGTCGCACAGGCTGGGGTCATAACCCACAGGACGTCCCTGAGGCCACATCGATGCTGCCTTCCAACGAACCAGTACGCCACATACTTAGCCAGGAGCTTCCCGGACATGACAGCAGCATGTTGTGAGCGCGAGGCATCTGATGACTTGCATGCACTGGACGATCCTCTGCTTATCGGGGCAGCTTCAACATACAGCTCTCCCGATTGAAGATCATGTTTCACCGGAAAATCTGCAATATAGTCTCTAGGATTCTTATGAATGACAGGAATAATTCATAGCATCTGTCCGGCGCACCGTAGCAGTTTTAGCCACCAGAAATCGCTGAAGGGGGCAAGAGCGGGTGCCATGTCAGAACTCGACAGTCACATCGTCTGCAAAAAATATTCCATCGCTCTCCCATGTGATACTGTCGACGTTCATGACACCCCAACCTCGTTCCAGGGTTCGTCGAGGAACGGGTGATCATCGTCAACCTGGCAGATTGCACAGAGACGATCCTCAGCAGTGGTAGCCAGGGATTCTAGCTGCCACGGCGGAGAGCCGGCGCGATGCACAATGCCACTTCAAGGAAACCAAGACATCGATTGCACCTCACCTGTATGAATTTGAAACCGACACAGCACGCGCAAGACGTCCGGTCTTCGGTACGTAGGCACCAAACTTTGGCAGGTGAACCGTGGGTGAACCTGCCACAAGAAAAATCACTGTCTGCAGGAGAGCAACCGCTCGGTCATCTTAAAATCGCACGACCGGACGGGAAACGCACCAGGAGAAGCAGTAGCACGCTGCGAACGCGATAGCCCAGAACGGGAGGGTGGTTGAACGAAACAAACAGACCCGCTCCACAACGCGGTGTCACGATCAAAGCCGATCGTCACAGTCACGGTGGCGCGTGTGTGCTGTGTCGTCCGCAAACCGCACGCGCTACTTATCGCTTACCCTCACCTTACGTGTAGCCACCCAGACGCATCCCAGAGCACAAGCCCAGGGGCCAGGGCGTCCCCGTATCTGCACTTCGCAGGGAAGAAAACCGCTCGAAGCTCGGCCGGTCGGACCATCGCAACTTCGCGACTTGAAGCACCCAGCCCAGCAAGTTCGCACCCAGCCATCCGTCCGCCCATTGGGCCCGGCACCCTCGCGACGGCTCGGAAATCCCACCGGAGTGAGTTTAGCCTTCGTCCCCGCTCCCCCGGGCCAGATCGACCGCAGACGGCAGAAAGCCTCCGCAGATAGGCGGCCTCGGACTTGGGGCGCGACTCCCACCACACTGGCACCGTCCTGCGGATGACTGATGCCCTCCCTGTTTGCTATCGCCAGCCACTAGCAGACCTCAAGCTGCCAGCGCACCGTGACGGGCAGCAGCATGCGCAAGGCGGGCGTGCCGTCTCTGCACTCCGACGCCGAGCCATCCGCATCCGAGGCCAGCAGGGCCACGGGACCCTATGCACGCTCGGACTCGGGCATGGGAGACGGGTCGGACACGGGCTCAGGCTCAGGCTCGGAGGCGGTCGTCTCCGAGAGAGAGCCCGACGCACCGACCTCCCCGACCTCGCCTCTCGCCCCGTACCCGCCTCTCCACCCGGCCGACTCCCGCAGCCGCGCCCCCGAGTTTTACGGCTTCGTCGCCTGGACCTCGACGTACCTCCTCTTCGTGCTCTACCTCCTCTGGGCCTTCCTCCCCGACGAGCGCATCCTCGCCCTGGGCGTGTCGTGGTACCCGAACCGGTGCGTGCGCACTCCAGCGTATTTCTGCCGTCCGTCCGCTCACGCCAGGCCGTCAATCTCCGCCGGGCCATCACGCACCGTTCCACCGTGCATCGCGCAACGCCCGCGCTCGCGTACCGCCAATCGACCGATCCACACACCCGTCGCTCCCGCCGGCGTTGTGTGGTTTTGCTGACTCGCACTCGCTGTGTCGTCGTGCCGCCGCAGGGAATGGTCGCTCCTGATCCCGGCATATGGGATGGTCCTCGTGCTGCTCACCTACTTCACGTACTTCGCCCTCGCCCTCGCCGGCACGCCCGCCTTCTCCGACATGCGCACGATAACGGGTGAGTCCAGTGTGTCCATACGTCCGTCCGCCCGTCCGTCGTCCGTCTAGCCACTCCCCTGCTCGTCTTCCCGTCCCACCTTCCCACCTTCCCACCGTCCCACATCACACCATCTCCCAGCGAGCCGCGGGATCAACGCCCAGCTCTTTCCTCCCTCTTCGCTCTCCCAGCTCCCAGCTCCCGGGCCCTGGCAACTAACTATAACTATGCACGAGTGCTAACACGCCTGGGAACGGCTTCTGCGCCACAGATTCCAAGGCGCATCTTCCGCCTGCCGCCCGTGACGAGAACGCGTCGTCCGAGCCCGCATCTAATTTAGGCCGCAACCACAGCGAACCTCCCAGTGCCACTACCGCCGGGCGCAGCAACAGCAACAGCAGCCCGTATCTCGCGCATGCGCGGCCGGACGCCATCCCCGAGCTGTACGATATACCCCTCGGGCTCGTTAACCGCGTCGTATACGGCCCGCCGCGACGGCGACGGCCGCCCAGCACGAACAGCCAGCCTCGAGTCGCTAGCTAGTCACGACATGACCGCTGCGATTGCGATTGCGCACGGCGGTCGAGGCCCAGCCGCAGCGGCCAGATCGCAGGGAAGGAGTACCACAGGCCACAGGCCACAGCAGGAAGGGAGCGATGGGAGGCCACGATAACGATGCGTCGTGCGTGCGGACGATAGGGTTTGATAGCACTTGCAACAAGTAATTACTGGGTGCATGCATGACGTGCCCAACGCCCAACGCCCAACGCCCACGAGGCGTTTGTATTTCTCCCGCCCCGTGTGTGTGGTGGCTTCGGATTCTGAATCTCTGGCAGGCCACGGTTCTCCCGCAGCGTTCTCGTGCCAGTGCACGCACGGACACATTGACAGTGCGTATAGGCTAATCTGGCCTGGGACGCTCCCTCCCGCTCCCGGCCACACCCTGCCAGTGCCGGGCTCGGGCCACAGCAGTCTAACATTGACAGGCTCAGAGTTCTGTGCTACATGGTCACTGGTGCGGTCGCCGGTCAGCTGCAGCCTGCAGGGCCGCATCGCCGGACGCTATCCGTGGCGAGCGCGGTATCTGCGCTCGTATCCGAGTCGTCCATAATCCTCTGCGTGAACATGGAGCTCGTTCATGACGCTCCGAGTCCGAGCCAGAAGCCACACGCAGGCGTCTTGTCAGTACTAGTAGTATCCAAGCACACGCACCAACAGCACGAACTCGAGCCGGACATCAGACAGAGAGGGGCTATTGAAACATGTATTTCGTGCGATTAGGACTCTAGAGGGTGCAGGAGACGCGGACGCGGACACGTAGTATGGTATGCGTACAGGACGGGCAGAGCAGAGCAGGCGGCGTGTGGGCAATGTGGCTATTGGTACAGATGCGCAGACTCAGAACTCAGGCGGGATGGGGGGTCTCACTGGCAAGCATGCTAATTCAAGCTACATGGTATATGTATACGGGTACGGGTGCGTACGACTAGGCGCGAGGAGGGAGGAGGGAGGCGGGGCGTGGGGACAACGCCGCGGGGGGCTGTATCGATGGACGGTGGAAGGGGGAGATCGCAGGAGGATAGGGAGAGTGATATGAACACGGCCAGGGGATAGGACAAGGAGCCGCGGGGCCAATTGCGATACCGGCGGGCCCCTTCTTCGCAAGATCGTGTCGTGTCGTGGTCATGGTCGTGGTCGTGGTGTGCATCGACGTGGTCGTGCACCTGTCCGCCGTTCGAGGTCGCCGTAATAAGGAATAGAGCAAGCAAGGAGAGCAACACGAGGCAGATAGCGTAGACGGTCAGGCGCGATGGAGCAGGCGGGGGCGCAAGAAAGAAGACGGAGAGAGCGACGGGCACGGCTCGAACCAAGAAGCACGGGCACTCGGGCGCCCGGTCAGAAACTGGTCGGGGACGCGATTGCTGGCCCAGGGAGGGAGCGCCACTGCAGAAGTCGCGTCATGGTGAGCACACGCGCAGCCAGGCTCGGATCGGGCCTGCTCACCTGGCTCGAGATGTACGGCGCGCTCTCCGCAGGCTCGTACGAATTCCGCTCCTCGTACGCCTCCTCGCCCCACGACGGACTCGACGGCGTCACCGGCGGCAGCGGCAGCGGCAGCAGCGGGCACGACGCCTGGTAGTACTCGTCCTCCGAGTCGCTCGCCGCGTCCCCCCGCAGGTAGTCCACGTTCGTGCGCGTCGACAGGCTCGGCGGCACCCACCGCAGCTTCGACGGCAGCTTGCCCGCCTCGTGCACCTCGGAGACGAGCGGCGTGTCGAACCCGACCGTGAACTGCGAGGGCGACGTGCTCCCGTGCTCGGACGTCGGGAAGATCCCGTGCGTGCGCAGGTGCCGTTTCGCGTTCGAGCGCACCGCGAAGCTCTTCGTGCACGTCGGTATCGGACACTTGAATGCTGGGAATTGTGCATGTCAGCAAACGCCCTCATCCACCGCGCCAACTGTGTACTCACGTTTCGCGCCCGAGTGCGAGTTCATGTGCGTCGCCAGCCCGCTCGGTCGGGGGAACATCTTCAGACAGATCGTGCACTGGTGCATCTTCGACTTCTTCTGCGGCGGCCGCGCTCGCTCGTGCCCGCCCTCGGACGGCGTGACCGGCGAGTGGTCGTTGTCGCCCTGCGGATCCGGACTGCGCGCAGCCTGGCGCGCCGCATCGTCGAGGCCGACCGCAGACGCCTCGTACGCTGCCGCGCGCCCCCACTCCCTGCCCGCGGCGTGGTGGTGGTGCTCAAAGTCGCGCTCCTCGCTCGCGTGCGCGGAGCGGTACGGCAGGCGCTGCACGTCGCTCGCGGCGGACGGCAGGCTGCTCTCCGAGTCGTCGTCGTAGTCGCCCTCGTCGAACACGAGCCCGGGGACAGACGACGGGCTGATCGGGTCCGGCACCGACACCGAGTCCATCGAGTCGCGCCGCATCGGGACGGGGTACGGCGCGGACGCGGAGCGCGGCGAGTGCACGTCGATCAGGGACGCGGCGTCGGACGCAGAGAGGTGCGGGTACGGCGACGGCGGCGCGTAGTGTGCGTGGTTGTGCGGCGGCGCAGGGTACGACGCGGGCGAGCCGCCGGGCGCGGCGGGGAAGCGGGCTGGCGCGCCTGGGCTGTACATGTGGTGCTCGCCGCGGCCGGGGAGGTACTGCTCGGGCATGCTGAAGCTCGTGCGGCGCTCGGGCATGGTCTGCACGCCGCGGTAGCCGGTGCGCGTGAGGGTGTGGGAGTCGAGCGCGTTCTGCAGCTCCTCGGCGGGGGTGGCGGACGCGGGCGAGTACGAGCCCTGGTACGCACCGGCGAAGGGGACGGCGTACATGTTCGCGTACGCCTGGTCGTGGAGGAGGGTGCGCTGGGAGGACTCGGGGTAGCCTACCATCTGGGCGTCGGGGCCGGGCGCGTAGAAGGCGGGGGCGCGGTCGGGGTGGGGGGCGTAGTTTGTGTGCACGTTGAGCATCCACGGCTGCTGGCGCGACTGGAAGGCGGTCGAGAGGGGCTCGAGGCCGGGCTGGGGGTGTGCGAGGTAGTAGGGGGCATTGGCGTGCTGGAATCTATGGAGCGTACTCGGGTCGTGGCCGTCGAGGTGTGCGTGGTTCGACATGGTATCTGCAGGCCAGGCGCCGGGCATGTGCGGGGCGATGGATCGGGGCGCGGAGGCGGGGGCGGGGGCGAAGCAGGCACGGTGCTCTGCGGGGGGCTGCTGGCGGGGGCGGAGGTGGCTGTTGGCTGGGACGGACGAGGAGGTTATATGGGAGGCGACAGCTTAGGCTCTGAAACGAGAAGATTGACATCTCTGGGACATGGCAAGGTGCGCGTTTGCAGGCGTCGCAGGCGAGAAACACATCGCTCTTCGGACACGAGACGTGCCTGTCTGCCCTCCCCCCAGCCGCCCGCTGCCGGTTCACCCCGCAGGATTCATCGTGGGACTGCACACGGCCAGCGCAGAAATACTCGTACATGCCCAGCCCATATCGGACACATTCACGCTGCATCCACACCCGGGCCTCCCTCCTGCCCCTCTCGTCCATCGGCCCCAATCGACGCCTGCTCAGATGCGATCCTGTTCAGAATCTCCCTAGCCTCCTCTGCGCGGGATGCGACGCCCCCTGCTGCCAGCAGATCCGCTCTCCCCGCAGGCGCTCCTCCCCAGCAGCAACCCTCCTCTTCCTCGGGTCCTCCAGGCGCCCACACCGCTCCCAGCTCAGATTAGCTCCCGCTGCGACCGCCGCACCCGACCCTAGGTGCGCACCCGAGCGATCTGTGCCAACAGTCAACAAAGCTTCGCAGACATCCAACAGTCGGCGTACCACACAGCTGCGCCTGCCAATCCTCGCCGCCTCCTGGGCGCCTCCGAACCTATATTGATCGTGTACGTGTTCGAGGTCCTCTCGGCCAAACTCCAATTGCTTCCACACCTGCCCAGGGCCCGAGTCTTGTCCGAAACGCGCAGTGGCATCTCCGTCCGCAATCAATCGCTGTCTGCGTCCAAACCCTGTCCAAACGGTAGCTCGTGTCAGTCCAAGTGGCAAAAGCGTCAGAAGAAAACTTTCAAGCATCCTGCCTTATCCTCGGCGTTTCCGTCCCCCGCGACCCTCGCCCGTGCCGGCGCGCCCAGGTCGTCGACGTCCTGGAAACCCGGAAGCCGGGTGAAACCTCTGTTCGCAGAACCCAGAACCGAGCAGTACCCACAACCCGCAGATCCGTGTGCCCCACACTGGCACCAGGCGCGGATACACGGACGCAAGCGACGACCCGACCCACCTGTCTGGAGACTTTGGCCCCCCCGCGCGCTCGCTCCCCTTCTCGATCGGTGTCATGAGACGGTCCATATCGATATGCAACGAAAGCCATAAACAACGAAAGCACTGCGATTGCGCACCAGCGTCCACCCCTTCGTCCATCCGTGTGCTGCATCCGGGTGCTCTGGGCACCCAGCCTGAGCTGCCACACCACGCTCGCTCGCACGCACTCGGGCGTACGATCCATCCGATCCTTCCAGAGTCCCTGTCGTCTGCTGCTGCTGCTGCTGTTGTGTCTGCGTTTACGTACGCGCACGAGCGTGCAGCCACTCCCGAGACGCTTCTCGCTTCTGCCATCGTCAACTGCACAGATCTTCATCTGCACGCAGGCGTCCACCTGCACGGGCCAATTCAACAACGCCAGCAGGCGCGCACGTCGTATGAGGTCACCCATTCCGCAGATACGCGCAGCAGCAACACAGATCTCGCTCACCTGAACTGCTCGAGCCTATTCCTCGTCAATTCCGCCGCCGTCGCCGTTCCCCTTCCCTTGCCCTCAGCCAAAGCCGCCCTTGGACCGCTCCCGGGCCGGGAGCCAGAGCTGCTGGTGCGCGAGCCAGGTCCCCCCGAGGATGCCCCGGGGCGTGGTTGCCCGCCAGCTTTGGGAGTAACGTTGACGTCTTCGGTGCTCGTGAATATCAGGCTCCTCCTTCCCGTCGCGCGTAGATCATCCTGTGCGAACCCTTTCCGCTTCGAGACTTGCGGGGCAGAATACGGCCGCTGGGCATCCCGTGGGGGCCGCTGCCGGCCGTCCGGGGTCATCGTCGTCTCTCTCCGCCGCAGCGGAGCGAAAGGAACAGCCGGGACCGGGCGGGGCTGCAGTGCGTAGCGGGCGGAACATCGATCAATGTCCACGAACAGCAACCAAAAGGCGGGATGGAGAGGAGCCACAAAAAGTTAAAATGAAGGACAGGTCAGTAACCGCACGCAAGGGGAAACGTCGGAAATGAGAGCCAACACGCACACGCACCCGATTGTGATCGCTGTGGTTGCGGCCAGCACTGGTACTGGCTCCGCTGCGTGCCCACTTCTCCCACCAGCCCTTTGCGACGGTCGTATTCCGAGCGGACTCCGCTGCTGCTGCAGAGGCCACATCGTCCTCGAGTTCTCCCGAATTACTCTCCTCCAACACGGCACCTTCTGCGTCCTCTGTGGCCGGCGTGATAGGCCCAGGAGTCGAGGAAGCCGTCGAGTCAATTACGTCCTCGTCCGCGATCTCGTACGCTTCGTCTTCGTCTTCGCCACCGCTGGTTATCTCGTCCCAGTCATAGTCGTCGAGTACATCCTGCAAGTCAGGCCCGCGGCCCGCCTCGTCGCCGCTGCCGTCTCCAAATGCGTCATCGGCCGCAATGCCCATGTTCTTGGGCCCGAAGGACTTCCGCCGTATACGTGAGCTGAAGCTCGTATTCACGACAGGCCGCAATGGCAGCGCCCGCGGCACGATCACAAACCGCTCGCCTTCAATCTCAGCAGGCAGCCTCCGCATCCGGCTTTGCGCCACCGGCGAGCTCGACAGCACGTCCGCATCGATCTCGTCCTCCTCATCCTCCTCATCACGCTCGCCGGCCCTGCGCCGCTTCGGCGCCCCAGGGCGCAGCGGCGACGAGATGTCCGGCGAGTCCCACTGCGCGACGGACTCTGTGGGCGAGACGTACCCGTCTTCCTGCGCAACAGCGTCCGGTTCTCCCATGCACACGTCCAAGGCCACATCCACGTCTTCGTCTGCACCAGCGACGGCCTCCGGGCGCACCTCCTCCTGGCACGGGACGTTCTCCTTCTCACACCGCGAGAGGCCTGACGAGCCGGCCACAGGCTGGGACATGGGCGCGCCCGCGGCGGCCAGCGCCACAGCTCGACCCCACCCCCGTCCGCCTCGAGGGTCTGAAACCGATCGCTGGGGCCCATGAAAGAACTTGGACGTGGTCGGCATGCGCGGCGTCGCAGTATCAGTCGCAGCGGCATTTGCCCGTGCCGCCTCCTGTCTCGTCCGTTGCGCGGCCATGTCGTCCTCCATAACCTCCGCGAGGGTGCGTTTCCCACTCTTCTTGCCCACCACCATGGAGTTGGCGGTGGGCGTGCCCGTGCTTGCGGGCCGCCCAGGGCCCGCCGCTGACGGGCCATCCGTAGTGGCAGGTGCTTCTCGCCCTTGCTGCACCCGTGGGGCTACGGTGGCAGTTCCGCACACGTAATCGCAGGAAGCAGGAAGCACAGAGGGGTGAGCGGCATGCACGCCTGCGAAGGGAGCGGAGTGCGGACTTACAGAAGAACTTTAGCAGGCCAACGTTGCTGGGTTTCTCCGAGGGGAGCTCCTTAGCCTTGCCTTTGCCCTTATTCGGCCGGGCCACAGGCGTCCGCGTCGCGGCGGACAGAGTGTTCGTCGGAATGGTCTTGAGCGCACGGGGGACGAATCCCGGGTTGATGTCTTCCATGGGCAGCAGGCTGATGGGGCACGCGTCGCCCTCTGCGACCTGCTTCGCGAGCGATGGCTCGATATACCTAAATGGGCGAGCGCATCGCAAATCCACGAGCGTCGGAGTCAGTTAGAGCTGCATACTGGGTAATGGATAGAATGGCCACGCAACGCAAGCACAACGCGACATGACCACTGCACGACATGCGTCCTACACGCACGACACTCACGCTCCGATATATGCCTCCTTCTCCGCGTCCCAAGCCTCGTCCGCCGAGAGAGGAGTCAGATGGACAAGCTCCTCCTGAGCAGGGTCGTACACGCGTTGGTGGAGGAACACCTTTTCCGCCAGCCGGAACGCGTCGAGGTATCCCTCAGGGACCTTCTTCTTCCCCTCGAGGCGTAGTGCGCTCACCAGATTCTCGACGGTCTGGTGCTTCCGGAGGAGAGTCCACGCAGTCTTGAGGCCAATGCCGGGAATGCTCGGAAGGTAATCGCATCCGCTGAGGATCGCCATCGTACGGAACTGGGCATCGGACCACCCGAGCAGCGACAAGCCGCCCGCCGACGTGGACGCAACAGCGGCAAAATCTTCCCGGGAGATGCATGTCACGGTGCTCGTGGGGGTGTCAAGCTTGAAGAGAACCTTCTTGCAGCCAAATACGAGCAAGTCCGAGTCCTCGGTGATGATGCCGTCCACGACGCCGATGCGCTCCAGATACGCCAGCTGCGCGTCGGCTTCATACGGCGCCACGACATACGGCACGCCCTCTGCACGCAGAGCCTGTCACAGAACATGACAGAGCGGACGCAGGAGAGATATCAGTCCTCTGCTCGAAACAGGCTAGACAATCTTCCAGCTGAGAAGTGTTCTCACCTTGATGAGCTGATATGCCATTTGCGGCGTGACGTCGACGCATTTCACATAGTACTCACGAGCTTGACTATGCTTTCCTTGTGCTGCTAGCGCGTTTGCACGCGACAGGTTCTCTTCACGGCGTTGCTTGCGTCCGTCTTCCGTTCCTTGCTTGGCCGGCAGCGGTCCGCCGTCGAAGACGAGGTATGGTTGGATGCCATGGTGGCGGAGCAGCCGCACCCGGTGCATTGCATACTCGACGTATCTGGAAGGTGTAAAACCTTGTAAGAGACTCTCCTGACCGCGCGAACGATCGCAAACATGAACGAACGACAGGCCAACGCGTCGGTTTTCCCGTGGTTAAACCGTGTATGATGACGGGCTAGACAATTACGTTGCGTGGTCGTCACCACGTCCGCGACGACAGCTGTTTCCTCATGCATGTAATAGAGCACAGTTCCACTGCGAATTTTACGTATTGATGATGGGAGGATGACACGCCAATTGTGTGTGTGCGACCCGCTTCTGTGGCCCCGAGCTGGACTGCCCGATAAGTCAAGCAGGTACGACAGCCGAGTTCCTACGCGCAAGGAGCGGTGGCAGTCTTTTTGCCAGAACCACATCGGGAGATCGCCACCGCTCCAGCAGTTGCACCGGGGCCTGATACGAAAGTACGCGCCTGGCCAGCATCAACGAGGCGACCGTATGATAGGATTTGATTGAGAAAGAGAGTATGCAGTTTTCACGAACTGGGGAGAAAGATTCAGACAGCGCGACCGGACCGAGCTGGCGGTGCCTACGGATGTCCGGGACCGCGGAAAATGCCGAGCAAAGACGGAACTAATGGATGAGTATTTCCACGTCCGCATAAAGACTTGCAAGAAGACTTGCTGGAACGAGAGAATTGCGGGATTGTAACGTAGCAAAAGATGGACCAAATCCAGAAGGAGGCGAATGGGATGTACAAATACCAAACCAAACGACCGAGCATGGCCACTGTGTCACCGGCGCTTCACCGCGATGCGGTTACCTTAACGTGGAAAAGGTGAAACGCAAGCTCTCTCATGGACAGCGACAACCTTGCATTTTCGCAACAAACAGAGACAAACTTGAAAGTCACCGAACAGAGGGAATGGTGACTTCGTCGCGACATGTGTCATGCAGAGGAAAGCCAGACGTTCCAACATACGCCCTTGCGTGGCAGTCTTGAACACCTCCACAATGAAGAGAGTTTCACGGGTGTGGCAACATTCTGATTCCTCCATGCACAGCACACGCCTCTGACGGAAGTCATTCACCAGCCCATGGCCGCAGACAGTCTGACACGTCCCGAGGAGTTCTGAGTGAGCGAGAATACGAGTACTCACTTGGACGTAGGCCTTCCCGTAGCAACCTCTGCAGCGCAGCCATACGTGCCGCGGTGCAACCACACATATCCATCGACGGCGAGGGTCTGTCCGCGGAACTCCGACAGGTGCTTGCTGTTGTGGATGTCCTTCAAGAGAGGCAAAAGGCCGGAGATGCCCATCTTCACGCGTCGCCGGGTTCGAGTACCGGAGTGTGCAGCATAAAGTCACGAATAAAAGCGTGAGGAATGGCGCAGGGGGGCAGAGGGCCAGGGGAGAGTGGTGACAGCGATGATGGTGGTGGTGGTGAGAGTCGACGACGCGTCGTGCGCGGGCGCTGCTTACCATATCCGGCAACTCAAACAAACGCGTCGCGTCACAAACACGTAAAGCGTGACAGCGTCCGCACCTGGAATCACTCCCTCACGCGCGTTGCCCCGCCTTTCAACCTTTCAGCGAACGACATCAATAGTCTGTCAACCACGATAATCTACCTTGGTGCTTGATTCTTCTTAGCTGATACAAGGACATGGCAGAAGGCGATAAACAACGACGACACCTTGACGAGTTGAAACCGATAACACCGGCGATATTAAAGCAGAACACTAGCGGTAGATGCTGCTGACGCCGTCAAAATCTACCATGACGAGCTCATCGACGGCTGGAAGGAAGAAATGGACACACTCCTTGTCTACGTAGATTCTTCACTAGGGTATTCACTGCTGTCAATTGTGCTGCCAGGCCGGTCTGTTCTCTGCCGCGTTGACTGCGTTCAACGTGCAGTCATACCAGCTGCTCCAATCAGCACCGACGGATCCGACGTTGGCCATACTCCAGTAGATCTCTGCTCGGCTCAACAGCTTCACGGTCACCCCTGCGTTTGTCAACTCCACGCAACCTGCTCGGCAGCTCGACGCGAATCAGCTCCCGTTCCAGGCTCCCACATCCGCCGTCTGGACCAACACGTTATGATTCTCGAGCCTGGTCTGCCAGTGGCTCCACGGTCTTGGGACGGGGCTTTCCGGGACGTCGAGAGAGAGAGCGCACGTCTCCGACAATACCGCCTCAACAGCCTGCTCAAGTGGCGTGTCGGGACAGTTGTCGTTTTGCTTCCCATCCTGCACCAGATTGCCCTCATCCTCCTCGTGGGTCTCGTCATACTCCTATGGAACCTCTACGGCACTGTCGGCACAGTCACCTCGTCGTCCCTTGTGGGCGTCCTCCTCGTATTTTCTGTTGGGGTCACCCTGTTACCCGCCTTCCGCCTGGCCTGTTGCTATCGCTCTCCACAGGCACTCGTTGCCTCCGTGCGATATATGTGCGATATGCAACCCCGTCCGCGCATACACCTGGGCCTCTTCATCCCTGCTGGCAGTCCCTTGATCCCGCCCACGCCCCACCGCGGGTCGATCCCAACGCTTCCAACCTCAACGTCAATCAGCTCATCGATGCCCACCTTGTGGGGCAGAGAGCAGCCGGCCATATCGTCACCACACATATCTCACGAGCTCGACCGCGACATCGCTGTCATGGCCTACACGACAACGTTCGCGGCGAGCCATCTCCAGCGCGCCTGCAGCGGGAGCTGCTGGAAGATGTCTCCGATGCGGCGGGCCGAACCCGACATGTTCCCGTTACCCCAGAGCGTCTCGAGTACTTACTTATGCGGTCGATATAGCGCCCCACCAGTGGTCCCTGCGAAGGTCGGAGAAGACAGACGGAGCGCCGCAGTTCCTGCTCTCCGGAGCCCCGGAATCGCGGGACAAGGCGTGGACTCGGGATGTACGATCGCTGCTCTCCCGCCTGCGCTGCATGCCCCGCGTTCGCTCTGACTGCGAGGACTACCTGCAGACAGTGTCTGCACTCGCCGTCAGAGCGCACGACAACGACATCGCTCCAGATGCCCTGAACTGGGTCATCTTGGACCTGCGGTACGCCGAGGAGCCGAGCATTCTTATTCTCACAAGAAGTCTTACAGAGTGGTGAGTACCTGCCTTCAGGCTACGTAGCTGTACATAGTAGTGTGAGCTTATGCCCTCGCTTGTAGTCATGGCAGTCTCCGTTCGCATCATGCAAGAATTTGAGCATTCCAACTGCGCTCCCCATGCTTCTCGAGCTGTTCTGCGCAGTCCTGTGGCGCCGAGAGACTTCCGGGACACCGCTCAACCTCGATGACGCCCTCCTTGCGTCCCTTCCGGTCGCGATTGCAGAGTATCGGCCGACGCTATATGGGGTCACGGATGTCTTGCAGCCGTTGGAGATGCTGCTCTCTGACGAGCGTAAAGGTGCGTGGTTTGACCTGAGCAGGGTACTGACGATGACGGTACACAGCCTGCCCCTAAGTCCGGCAAAGTCCGGCAACTATCGACCGCTCCCCCAGGTCCAAACCCTTACAACTCTTCTTCTTCCTACTCTCCCCTCCCCGCCATGTCGTGTCAGTCGACTTGTCCTCCCCCCAAAGCGTACATGGCTTTCTCACTTCTTCCACTTCGAATGGTCCAGGACCTGCACCTCGACAGCCAGGCCGAACAGGAGGCACGAGCATTGGAAGAACGGCTCGCCCAGCACATGGGCAATGTGGCTCTTGTCAGTCAGCCCTGTTCAGTTTGTGTTGCGTTACCAGACTCAGTCATGTGCATTTTAGATTCCGACCGTATATACGGGCGGTTCTCGCTGGACCACCTGCTACATGGACGTGGTTTCGGACACCGAAAGCGCTAAGCAGGACGAGATAGTCGCGTTCATTCCCCCCAACCCCGGCTTCCCTGGAACGAAGCCTGTCGAGTCTGTTCGCATGAGGTCCGGACCTTCATTTCCTCGAGCCGACTGCGTCCACACGTCGTCCAGCCGGTTCGTGGTGAGAGTACGGACTGCTGGGAAGATGTTTGCTGTGGACGATGCCGTGTGCCGCCTCGCCTGCTTCTTTCAGTGTGGATTCATGGATCATGCTGGTGAGTCTGACTACAATGCCCTGCGAATTCGCCCGATCAAATGAACTCATATGCGCATATATCTATAGGCCTACCGGAAGCCCCACCTGCGATCGACAAAGTTATACAACAAAGCGTCGTGAACGGAGAGGTGGACGAAAAGGAGATCGACAACATCAAGCAGAGTTATAGCGCGCTCTTGAAGGAATGCGACCTCGTGAAGTCCGTCCCAGCGATGCGCGATCCATTCCGAGACCTCCGCAGGTGCAGCGAAAAGTCAACGGACGGTCGTCAAGAAGACGATGACGGTCTGATCACAGAGGATACCGCTTTCGACGACTTCGCCGCCCTGTATGAGGTTCGTGAGGACCGCAACGGACCCCTGATCCCTCTTGTGGAGGCGTCGTTGGACATCGCTCAAAGCTTCCCGCATACTTGCAAGCTGACGACCCCAGCTGATTTTCTCGCGGAAGTGCACGCTGTGCAGGAGTTCGTCGAATTCGCGCGTCCTCTTTGTCGCCTCCTGACCATACCTGGCAGTATCATCGCGAGAGCGCTACAGAGGCACTCACGGTCGAAGCAGTCGAAGATGACGCACACGGGTTAACGCTCGCACATCAGAGCAACTGCGTCTCCTCTTCAAAGCATGCGAGTATGATAATGACTTCATGCCCGTCGTATGCAGAGGTATGTCCGCCTATCGCTTTGTTTGTCATCGGCATTGACCATGGATCACTGGTGTTAGGAGCATTGGTGTTGATGGTGTATACAGCAAGCATCTTGCTCGTGCACGCATATGAACGTTCCATGCCATACCTGCAGGTCACTTATGGGACTGTATGTCGCGTGGCGTTTGTTTCATCCTGCGGCGGATCCGTCCCACAGCGATAGTATGTATTCGGCCCCGGGATGCCAGCGATACCCTGTACTCACACCTTCATGCGAATACTTCTTCTCGTATTGACTACCGGCGAGCGCCCCATCGGAAGGATCCCAGCAAAATCATGAAGAGCTGTGCATTCGAGTTAGCACCGGAGAGCGAAGCGAGATTGTACAGTCAAGATATGACGATGCCCACTCCTCGACCACCACTTGTGCTTCCGCAACCCGCAAGTAAGTACAGTGTTCAACGATTCCCCATGCATGCATAACACGTCCATGCGATCACTTTGGAACGTGGAAGAGATGAGGTCCTTGGGCGAAGCGCACATGTAGATATGCACTGCCCCTCTGTCTGCCTCTGTCCGTGGCTGTCACCGCGTGAGAGCACTGTATAGCCTCGCGCAACTCGTGACATGAGGACTGACATACCGCGACTCGAACTCACTGTCAGAGCATGGTCCAGATTCGATGAGAACGGCTACTCACAGCCTGGGCCCCAATGCTACATTGCCTTCGCAGATACGGAGCCCTAGCAGCCACCTGGAGGCGGGCCAGAATACGCAGGTGGTGGAGCCGCGGTCGCGGCCTCGTTCATCATCATCGTCGTGTTCAACATAGTGGCGTTATTCACAGCGTTATTGTGCATCTAGTGCGAGTAGGGCGGGACAAGGTCAGACGTGCCGAGGATCGATATATGATTCCTTACCTGCCAGTGCACTGTGTCGCTGTGTCCGGAGGAGTGTGCATGGTAGGATGGGAGAGCGCTGTCCCCACTTCTCGCAGTATTTGTGCTGCGTCTCACGACTCCGATAACGGCGATGATCACCACCAGAACTGCGAAGCCTACCAATACCCCGATCAAGGTACCAGAGAGGTTGCCCGAGTCTGGGAAGGACGACATGACGGAGGGTAGTCTCACTGTGGGGGGGGAGACTTCATATAAGCCCCAGGCATGCCGGCGATGCGATACGCAGCAATCAAACCGAACGAACCTTGTATGGTACTAGCCAGGTCTACCGAGTGGGCCAGGAACGGATCCAGTTGTATAGCTGTGCTAGTACTCCACGCCGTCCACGAAATGGCAGCGACCTTGATGGCGACTTTCCCTAGGACCACTGTGTTTCCGATGCTACGGCCCAATCGACTAGTCACGGTGGCACCTCGGTGACACTGCAGAGCGCTACAGACGGAGAACTTGAAACACCGAAGCTCGGTAACACTCTGATGCAAAGAAGCACTCACATGTTGAACGGACAAGCTCTGCTCGACTGCATTGTATTCGGTTACTCTTGCCACGGGCTAGTGGGAATGTACAGGAACATGGCAATGCACAGGAACGTGGCAATGCATAGCTGGTGGAGGAGCCGGTGGGGGCTGCCACGCTGCGATGCTTGCGTACATGTTCATCGCAGCAATATTATTCGTGTTGGTCTTCATCTGGATGAATGAATTGTCAGACGCTAGGCGTCCAGAAGACGAGACCAATCGTACCTGCATAACTTGGGATTGGTGCTGAGCAGAACGAGAGGACGACCCAGGCAGCCCACCCGCGGCCACGGTGGGCCTCAGCCTGCGTATTGCAATTGCGATGATGGCGACAAAAACACCAATTGCAGCTAGCCCTACGAATGCCCCGATCAAGATAGATGTGGTGCTGCTACCATCTGGAGGCATGAGGATTGAAGGTGCTGACGCGGGGAGTGTTGAACGAGGCGAACACCGAAAGGGGCCTTGTACATGTAGCCTCAGGCTTGTCGGAGGCTGTACGTTGCTGCGTGAACCTTGTACACAGTGACGTCCGAAGGTCCGGACTGAAGGCCATTTGGGAAATAGGAAGGCGCTAGATAGCTGTTTTCTCGCATGATAGTACCTAGACAAGAGCGCGAGCCTCGCCTAGACGCATGTATGCCATGTCGCGTACAAATCAGGGCCTTGATGGTTTGGCGGTTCCAGTGGCGCTCTTTCTGGACAGCGTTTCCGACGACTACATGCCAGAATACGACAACGCGTGCGATACCGCCGGACGAGGACAAGCGACCTGGAGTTGAATGGGGTGCATCGCCCAAAAGAACTGGTCCCGTCCACGGCAGCGCAGCGTACTTGAGAGCTAGCCATGGTCTACGAACGACTGTGTCAAATGGTAACTGGATCACCGCGTTACAAACGTCGCGGTCGCGGCCGAGCAACAGTTGTCGTAAATTCTCCCTGTGAACGTCGGGTTCAGCGTGAAGCTCTCGTTAACATATCCATCACAACTTCTAATCACCTGGAAGCCGGGAACTTACAGGGTATCTGAGCCAGCCAGCCGCCTTGTCCCGCGATGATCCTTTGGTGACGCTGCCACGGTAGACGGATTGATTTCGTATGATCATCATGGTATCGGTCCTCAGAAGTCTCGACGAACAAGTATACGTACCTGCTGAGCCTATATAGATCTACGACTTTTGATCTAATCCAGGCTTCCGATGGGTCCGCTGTAAGGAGGTGGACGACCTGCAGGCTGCTCTGCTGCGGTGCTCGCGTTCGCGTTCGCCATCTCGGTCAGCCATAGTGTTCGCGAAATTGTGCATCTGATCTAGGAGCCCGTCCAAATACTGGAATGAAATGTCGCCTGCATGGCACGGTGCTATTGACGATGGAAGCCTGTACCGTCTCGAAGGTCGACTCTGTGGAGTGTTTTAGATGAAACAAAGGGACGAGTCGACTCAACTGGTCTTGTATGTGTACTGGCGACACCCGCAGGCATTCCGGACACATGGTGCACGGCAACACTGCTGCGCGAACGCCATACGCAGTGGCATGGGTCCATGGGAGACCGAACCAGTGAAGAAAGAGGGCGCCAGATAGCTGTGTCCCCGACATCTGGGCGGCTAAATGTTCGCTCTGTACCCAGGTGAGCCTGCGACTCTTCCAGTAAGCAGGGATAGATAAAAACTATCAGTTGAGAAGCCAAGCCCGTATGACATCCCATATGATATACAGTAAGTATGAGCGTGAGGAAAGCGTCTTCTGCCCTTGGCAACGCATTTCGTATTCATATCCGAGAGTATAAATGCCTGGTGCGCCCGCCATCCGCAGCCTGAATGCACCTGTCGGGCATCGCGCTACAGCTCCGGTCTCCCTGTGAACGTGGGGTTCGACGAAGTGCTGATACTTCCATCGTGGCCGTAAGCCGTATGCGCGCTGCGAACTTGCAGGCTCTGCGTGCCAACACTCGAGTCGTGGTAGGTGGTGGGCGAGGGGAAGGTCCGTGGGTCGTTTGGATCCTGCACAGAAGAACGCCATCAGCGACAAAGCGACTGGTTTACGAGGCCTTGCACGTACGTATAAGACCGGTGCAACTTCTGGGAGGGACCCTGGGGTAGGAGTCATGAAGGGGTCACCGCCAACGAACGGAGCGTTCTCTGCCATCGCCGGAGAGCGCGTGAAGTGGCTAGATGGAGGTGCCCTGTTCCTGCGACGAAGCGCGAAAAAGATTGCGGCTCCGATGATGAGCGCGGCTCCGATGCCGCCGATGACACCGCCGACGATCGCTCCGACATTGGTGTGACTCGAGGAAGAAGAGGAAGATGATGACGGGGACGTCGGTTGGCCCGTAGGACTTGAGCTGGAGCCAGAGCTGGAGCTGGAAAGGGTAGGCGGAGAGCCTGTTGTGGAGAACGTGGCGGTTACCGACGACGTGCCCAGAGTGCTGCTCAGTGCGGGGGCTGTACTCTCAGGAGGATCTGGATGTGTCGTCCATGCGTTAGTGTTCGCCCGACGATGAAACCACACAGGTACTTACTTGTTTCTGCCAGAGCTTGTGCCGCCACCACATTGAAAGAGCCGTTTTTCTGGGTATATGCCTCAGTTACGTCTTCGAAAGATGGACCTGTTAGCGACTTACCACGACATCAAGATAAGCCCAAGCAGGTACGGCGGTTCCCCCCGCGATTGAAAACGGATAGCTTGAAGATGGTGAGAGAGACGAAAGCTTATACAGAATTATAAACATACGCATCCTCATCAACTGCACTGCAATTTGTTCGATACTGAGGCCACCTGCGGGATGTTGAGGATGTGCATTGGTGGAGCTGAGTAATGGAACGTACGAGTAGATAGCGAGCCCTCGTCCTTGGCACACGGCACAGGCGGCCAGCGTCGAGTACGACACGGTATTGCAAAGGCACTTGTTGGAACTGGAGGGACTGACGGGCCCTTGATATACGAATCCTTCGTCCAACTTCGCCACGATGTCCTCTGATACGTGATGAGTGAGTTTGTGGCCCGCGGAATCGTAAGGAACGCTGCTTACGACTGAGGGCATAGCATGGTTCCCATAGGTATGCGGTGATGAGACACGGGCTTTGCCCCAGCGAGTTGAATGTCTGGAGTTGGCAGATGAACGGTCGTGCTGAGCTCGACGACAATGTACGCACCCATTCGTAGCCAGCGACACATGTCGCAGTCGTATTCTGGGACCTCACTAGCGAGCTCCGGATGAGCAGAGTCGCAAAGACAGCCACCAGGGATATCATGTCGCGCAGGGGACCTTGGAGATTGCACCGACGCCGAGAGGAGGGAGATGGTCAGAAGAGGGTATCCGTCGTGCCCCGCGTTCCATTGAAGAGGGCTAGGAAGCAGTAGGCGCTGCGACAAATACTAATAGCACGGCATCGCATGTAGGTTTGACATGCGTCGCTAGGAACGTGTTATGTGGTCCTAGTAGCGCCTTCCGGTGCGCCCAGGATCACGGATGCTGCATTGCCATTCGTCGATTGATTGACAGAGAATGCATGTCCGAGCGACCCGGACCACTATCTGGGCGGTGCTGGGAGGGCATCTGTCAATGTCGACTGCGGCATTACACCCAATTATTATGCGACTGTCTCAGCTGGCAATGCGTTGACAAGGGGGTGCAGAAGCGGGTGCCTGGAGTGTACGCTGAATTCGCACTAAGCATAGCCACGACTCAGCCTTCGCTCTGCATCATTGGGTACAATGGAATGAGATGTGGCGTACGCACCAAGAATCCGAGATGCGGCTGGTTGGTACAGTATGATTTAGCTGATCGTTTGCAGGACGTCGACCCGGACGCAGTGGGAATACGTTTGTCCTACGTACAGATCTGAGCGTCGATAGACTCCGGAGTTGACTGTATGCTCTAGACACGGCTCCAAGATGTACGTTTGTCGTTTGTGTCGGTTTCTCCGTTCAGAGGAGCTGTTGAGTCCCCGTCGCTTGGAACTTGGAAGTCGAGGGAAGGAGTCGGAGACACTGGCAGTGGCCCGCACTCAGACTCGCCAGCAAAGCGCGCGGAGTCTCGCCGGGTCGGCCCGGCGGCAGCGGCGGTTGCTCCCTCCTCGTTCCAACTTCATGCATATGTCCAATGCAACGTCCAACTTCTTGGATTGAGCACCCGATCATGTAGTATAGTACTAGTCGGTAAGCGATCCCCAGATCCAAATGCCCTCTGGTCGTGCTGCTCGGGCATAATGGAGAATGTCGAAATGTAGATCCACGCCGTAAGACGCACGCACCTCTCTAAATACCCACGCTGAGCCTGCATCTGCATGAACGCTCTCACCGCCTTCTTTTAGACGGATCGCCAGGCTATCAGAAAGGACCCCTGCACTTCGAGTATCATAGCCCGACTCGGATGCGACCGTCCGGCAGGTCCAATCATGTTATGCCAACCAACTGTCGCTGTCGCCACCGGAACCAGACGCGACTTGAGTATCGTGTACCGCAGGGTATCTGTTAACCCGGAGTGATTACACGATGCTAGGTGCTCACTTGGAGGGACGCGAGCAAGGCTCGAACAATATCCGTGGAGTAACCGCACCTTTGAGACAGTATTCTCGGAAGGACTGTCCATATCACCGGCATGATTGTCCGTGCAAGATACTGTGAGTCGCTTTGATTGTCGCGTTGCATCGGACGTTTTCCTGAGGCGCAATAGTCGAGTACGCAGACAGCCATTGGACTTTGCTATCTAGTGGTCAATCAATCCGACTAGACATTGCAGCGCACATACTCGTACACATCACGATCTCCATGGTATGAAGACGATTGTCCTGCCCCTCCCCGTGGTCGCCCTCTAGATCATACCAGGCATCACCGCGCTCGCCGCTCATGCGTTCATGCGGTTCTTGAACTCGGCCCGACGCACAGCGCGCTTGAGCTGCATCGCGCCGCCCAGCACCATCATCCGTGAGTAAAACACAGACTACAGATCACTAGGGAGGCTACTTACGACAGCAGTGGTCGCCTCGAGGGGGATCGAGACGGTGGCGGACGCGGATTGCCCAAGGGTGACCGTTACCGTCACGGTCTCCGTCGCACAAGCGGCGTCGGTCGAGGTCGGAGTGTCGACAGTGGTCGTGGCGAGGCTTGCGGCAAGGTCTGTCGAGCTTGCTGCTGCCGAGGTGATCGCAACCTCCGTGGTTGACGAAGCCTGGCCACCATTCGCGCTCGCGTTGGCTTTCGCGGTGACCTTAGCCTTCGCGCCGGCGGCCTTCGGCTGCTGCACAACGACGCAGTTACCGAACCCGCCGGCGGTCTTGAAGGAGACGAGGCAGAGATCCTTGTCTTTGCCACCCTGGCACGTCGTGCCGCCAGGGAGCTTGACAGAGATGGCCGCCGAAGTGACCGTGGGCGGGTTCTGAGTGTGGCGGCGTTAGCGTTCGTATAAGGCGTACATGAGCAGCGAAACTCGCTTGCCTTCTGGCCGTTCTTGACCATCTGTGCCGCAACGAACTTCTTGCCAGTACCGGTAGCATCCACCAGTACCTTGTCGACCTGCAAGGAGCCGTCGACGCCACTGCGGTGCTCGTATTAGCACAAGAACAATCGCTCAATTAAAGCAGAAGTGCGTACGCATTGAAGTTCTGAATGGTCGTCGAGAAGGTGTTGTCTGCCTTGAGCTGGACAGCCTTGGAGGAATCCAAGGTCTGCGCAATGTTGGCGTTACCGCAGGGCTTTGCGTCGGACGGGCGCTGGACGTCGCTCCGTTTGGGTGTGCCGTTGACTCCGAGGACGGGCGAGATCGCGGCGTGGGCGTGCGCCTGGAGAGACACGCTGAGCAAGAGAGCCACGGTGGCAACGAGGTTCCTGTTGAAGATCATTTCGGGCGTAACGCGGGGATCGTGATATGTCGTAGGAGACTGAAAGTGCGGAAGGTGCCTGAAGATTAGAGGAAGTGAAGAGGATCCGGCCTCAGTGCGTTGAAGAAAGGTGAGCAAGCTGGGGATCTAGAGGCAAATTTTGCCTGCCTTTTGTATCCCGACTCCGGCCTGGCAGCCATCATTTCTGTGGCGGGGCATCTGTGAGTTTGTTGCGTGCTGAAACATACCGCTCAGGTCCGCAACAGCTTGCAGCCATCCATACCCGCTCGATGTGATGCCGCGGCGGTCTCCCAAAGTAAGTCCCTCGACCGATGCTGAGTATGGGACGGTGCGAGATCACATGGCGGCGGTTCAGATCTGGCTGCAGGATTGGTCAGTTTCGTGTGGACTGTGACCGATGCTATGTAGTCCAAAGACCTCCGGGCTACGGCCATCATGGATGAGCGCGACGCCCATGCAGTGTACATGAGCGATATACAAGTAAAACTTGATTGACCTACATACTTGAATCACATCACAGACCTTTCAGTTGCTATCCACGATAATCTGGAAGTCTCAAACGGACAAGGAACCACCTTGGAACGAGGAGGAGCGAGCGAGAGGAGTCGGTGCATCCGTTGAGTAAGTTACGATGATGATGATGGGAGATGGCCAGCGCTTCTTCTGTCTCCACCTCTCGGAGCGCGACACAGTGGTTTATGTCGGCTAGCTGGCATACTCACAAGTCTGAATCATAAGTCAGCCAATGGAAACCATGCTGAACCACATACCGCTATGTCGGGTCAGACCACCGCCGCGATCTGCATTCAGTAAGTACGGGTGATCGTTTCACCATCAGTGGGGACTCATATTGATGCGATTGCAACTTATGTCGGGGTGCCAGCCTGAGTCAGAGCTGAGAGGAAGGCAAACTGTCCTCAACTGTCGAACTGTTACATCGACCACTGGCCGGAACCATGAATATAATGCATATAAGACGTCAGTGCCATGTCTGCTTTGTCGCATTAATGGGGTAGTGGTAACCTGGGTCGTTGCCATCGACCCGCCGGGGGTTCGATTCCCCCTTAATGCATAATAGGCCGCAGCTAGTGCTTTTCCAGTCTTTCTTTTTGTGCGTCACCGCCAGCTCGCTACAAAACACCAATGTCAAGTTTGGCCGTGCACTGGCTTCCGAAATTTGCCCACGTAGCTCCCGATATGTGCATATCTAGTTTAATCTCAGGTAGTATTGGTATGAGACTACGGTCCTGGGAACAACGACGAACGTAGAGTCAGCTGCCTCTGCTCGACCGCATCGTGAGAAGTATAGGCCAAGGCCTCCCGCGTCCTACATACGCTCGCTAGGTTCACAGACCTTGATACCTGCACAAGCCACAGACTCACATTCACATTCCTAGTATTGATACGACCCCAACATGTCCGAACCGTCTTGGCCTGGACTCCCAGAAGAGATTACATCTCGCAGTCTCGCGGTACGCGATCTCGAGCTGCATATCCTTGAAGCAGGGGATCGCACTGCACCGCTCGTCCTCCTCCTCCACGGCTTCCCCGAGCTCTCCTACTCCTGGCGCAACATCATCGCCCCCCTTTCCCGCCAGGGATACCGTGTCGTAGCTCCTGACGGACGAGGCTACGGTCGCACGAAGCCAAACATCCCAGGAGGCGACTATCGCCCCGTGGCTTTCGAGGAAGACCTCCATCCATACCGCATGCTCAACCTTGCGCACGATGTAATCGCCCTCGTAGCAGCTCTCGGGTACACCTCCGTTGCGGTCGTCATCGGGCACGACTTCGGGTCGACGCTCGCTGGCTACTGCGCCGTCGCGCGGCCTGACCTCTTCCGCAGTGTCGTCCTGATGAGCGCGCCCTTCACCGGTGCCCCCGCTTTGCCCTTCGCGACCGACTCAGCGCCGGACGCCCCAGCCGCGCTGCCCGTCCGTCCGTGGCTGCTGGACCGGTTGGTCGATGCGGGGCTCGCACAGCTCGACCCCCCGCGCAAGCACTACACGCACTACTTCTCCGGCCCGAGTGCGAATGCGGAGATGACGGAGCCGCCGCAGGGCCTGCACGCGTTCTTGCGCGCGTACTTCCACATGAAGAGCGCGGACTGGGAGGGGAACGACCCGCAGCCACTGCCAGTGCCACCCACCGCCGAAGGCCTCGCGCGGCTTCCGCACTACTACGTGATGCCGCGCGACGCGAGCATGGCTGATGTGGTGCGGGAGGGGGCGCCATCTGCGGAGGAGGTCCAGACGAAGTCGGCCAGGTGGCTCCCAAACGACGTGCTCGGCGTGTATGTGAGCGAGTACGGGAGGACGGGCTTCCAAGGAGGGCTGAACAAGTATCGCGGGATGATCAATGAGTCGACCGCGGAGGAACTCAGCTTGTTCTCGGGGAAGAAGGTCGAGATCCCGGCGATGTACCTGTCGGGCAAGAAGGACTGGGGTGTCTTCCAGCAGCCAGGCGCGCTGGAGAAGATGCGGACGGAGGTGTTCACAAGGATGGCCGAGGAGGATGTGGTTTTGATTGACGGTGCTGGACATTGGGTGCAGCAGGAGCAGCCACAAGAAGTGGTGAAGCATATTCAGAGGTTTATCGCGAAGAGTATTTGATGAACTGTGGTGTACGATAATTAGGCGGTTGACATAGACCTGGGACGCATGCGCATAAGGGTAGACTTCCGGATCATAGGCCTGTAACGTAGTGAATCAAGGTCGGCACCCGCGCACGCGTCGATCGTTTGCTGTATAGGTCTCCTCTCAGCCGAGTCTAAAAATTTCGAGATTCTGCGCACCTTCAGCTCATGATGGTAATCCAGACTAGCCCTGCAGAACAGGCTTTTGGAAGACCGCTTGCTAAAATCGTAGCATAGTCGCCGTCTTCTCTCGATTCAGACATCGTAACTCGCCGATACGATGGACTCGATGTGTCAGGAAGAACACGGAGGAGATCAGCCTCCGCCGGGTCGTTGTAGTCGGCGTCCATCGAGATCATACACACGATGCTCTTGAGGTATCGGAGGTGCAGGAGAGCCTCGTCCAGGCGACTCCAGGCAGGTAGACCGCGAATCAGATTGGTACTTTCTGCGTCCCATGAGTCATCATGGAGGAAGGTGAGGATAATGCTTGGTAGATGCGGCGGTGCACAGAGTATGAGCTCAGCATTGGCATGGATGATATCGTTATACGCCGCGATCTGCAGAGACGCGGGGGCGGAAAGGCTCCTAGCCGCGAAGTTGAGACGCAGCGTTCTCAGAGAGTTGAATTCAGTCAATATCCGTGACCGCCATTGCCAGGGCACAGGCTCAGCTGTAACACGAGGGCGATGTCAGCGAGCTCCACGGTAGTCGTTATGTACAGTTGAGTGCGGGTACATACTCAGGGGTGGATCAAACATGAAAGGGATGAGTATGCTGAGGACCACGTCGAGCCTGAGGTCAACGAGGCTTTTCATGGTGTGAGATAGGAAGTTGTCGAGCGTAAAGGGTTCCGACGGCCGTGGTAGTGGCAGTCCCAGCCTCTGGAGGGACCCAATGTGCGAATCGGTGTGCCCTAATATGCGACACAAGTACCCTCCGGAGTCGTATACGGAGTCGATTGAAAGGTCGGTGACGCGCACTTTAGACAGGAAGGACGCGGACCACGGGGTAGACTCCAGGGGTAGATCCCAAGAGCAGGGCGTATTCACGAACTCCAGCTGATCAATTTCCGGAAAAACTTGGAGCAAGTCGGCGATGGCATTGGGTGCGTAGTTCGATGTCCTGCAGGATACGACAGATAAGCGATCGAGGGGCCGTATATGCGATTGCATACGTATCGTGGTTGAAGTCGGCGAGATGTGCGAATGAATGACTACGTCCCGGAAAGTTACTCGCCGGACGTTTGGCATACGCATGATCAGCAATCCGAAATCAACCATGCAAAACGAGTAGTAGGGATAATGGCAGAGACTGCGCGGCTGGACAACCAGTGTTGTTACATAGAGCGCGGCTCGCGTCCCGTCGGATGACGCCCATGCCAGAACCTCTTCAACCGTCCTCCCAGGTGTGTCCGGGTAACAGAGCACGGTGCTGAAGAGATTATAGTGAGAAGAGGGAGTCCATGACTTCGTGACAAGTGCGCATGCTTTGAAAGAGTTCATGTCGTCATACAGAAAGTTGATGATCTGGTCCACGAGCTCCCCTGGCAGCCCTCGGACAGTCGATGCCACTAGCATTGCGGAAGACATCGCTGATGCTGTGGTTCAGAACTGAGGCGTTGCCATGAAGGACGTGCATGACCTACCTATGAGTATCTGCAAAGGGCACACGCCGAGTGAGGTTGAAGTTGTTCGCAAGTTGAAGTTCGGAAGTGGTTCACAATCTAGATTCGCTCGGCCATCACGGCACTCCCGAGCTGTAAGCGCCTAATACCACCTTGACGCGCCCAAGGCTCGTCTCAACCACTTGACTTCTACACGCGTCTCGAACGCGTAGGTATGGTGTAGGTGTTCAGCTAGTCTGAAATGGCTGACAATATACTAGGGACGTACCCGCTGGAGTGAATAACACGCGTCGAAACGCGTTCAGTCGCTCGAACCACTACGTCCAACTTACGCAAATCACACCCTACTGGACGGCAACAGGTGCAGTGGCTTCGCTGAAGTGTATACACAGTCCAGAGCATGAACTCACCAGTGTGTCACAGATACCTTCCCATGGATACCCTATCAAAGTCCGCGGGTCCTGCCCACCGACTACTCTACCGTGGCTCGCTGTCCCTACCAGACTCTCACCTTCTCCTGGATGGGTTGAGCTTCAGTGTGAAGCTTGGTGACGTCCATGGAAGCCCTGCGCTTTTTAATAACACACTCGCTCTGACTCTCGAGAGTTTACGAGGTTTGCCGTTGCACCTCATCGGCCCGGCCAAGGTCAAAGATACATGGATTGACCCTCTCGGGGACATCAACGTGTACGTATCCAATGCCTTCGTTGCGTTCCCGAGCTTTTCCTGACGGTTATGTAGGGATATCCACCCAGATGCAGCGTTGACTCGGATATACTTCGAGAACATGTTCTGTCTCACTCCGATCCCACCAGGACAAGAACGAACAGAGTACGGTATCCGAGTCAGTCTGACCGACGACAGTACGTGTCCATTGCGGTCCTTCTGCGTATCCCGCTTCTGACGTGCTCCCCAAGATGACCCCGACACGCCGGATCTCCTCATCTACGGCGAGTTGCGCGACACTGCACCAAATGGAGAGTCGTCCGTCCCGTCAACGTCTCAAGCGCCACCGAAGACCTTTCATCTCCTTGCCGCACGCATCCTTCCGGGCCCTCCTCCACCACCATCATTCCGCCTCCCTCGGCCGGACGATCCTACCCCTCGTCGTCCGCCTCTCGCCACGGGAAGCAAGCGCGCAAGAGACGCGTCAGGCGTCCCCTTCGATCTATCCGGCGTAGCAGCACAGGGCGGCAAGCGCACGAAACTTACGGACACCAAAGGCAAGGGCCGTGACGAGGATGCCTTGCGGAAAGCAGCGGCAGAGACCATGCTGCGAATGCCGAAGCCGCAGAAGGCCGCTCAGTCTGTCGTGAGCGTGAAGGCCCTCGGGAAGGAGGCGCGTGTTGGTGTGAAGAGGGACAAGGACGTCTTCAAGGTCCCGAGGGTCCCATCACGCGCAGGCCTCGGCCGGAGCACGTCCGAGGCGGACGTCTTTGGGTCTTTGAAAGGTGGGCCACTGGAAGCGGTGGTTGGCAATGCTGAGATCGAGAGGGAGAACAAGAACGTGAGCGAAAAAACTTCTGTGGTATCGTGCGTACCAGTTGCTGACAAGATTGATAGGCTGTGAAGAGAGCGGTGACGAAGAGGCTCGCCGAGGAGGGCATAGAGAAGACCCATCCGGAGTTTAAGAATGTGTTCCAGATGTGTTATCAGGGCGCGGCTTTTGCATTGGTTTGTGGCGTGCTCTCTTGTCGCGATCTCTTTGCTCATGCGGCGATTGTCAGCGACGACGTATGGCCGTCAGCCCACTGGATAGCGCCGCCATCGAGCATTTTGTGGAGGCGCATGTCAGGATGTACGTCTGCGAGGCGCCGTCATGATTGTTGAGCAGGATAGTATATTTTCATTCGAGTTCGTGGCCAAGCACACCTCGCTAGCCTCAACAGGTCCATCGGCCCAGTCATATCTGGGGCTGGCCGATGCGATGCAGGGTACACCCCTGTCCTGGTTCTTAGTGAGATGGTGAAGCCGACTGTCCATGCCACGATGAGACAATCACACCGTCTGTTCGCGATTGCATACTTATATCGTCCTCCTAGTGTATCCAGCTGGATCATGGGACGTCGCAGGGAGGTCGCTTGCTGATCAAGTGCATTTTCAAGGCTTTGTCAGGACGAGGACGCTGTGGTCCTGGATTGTTACGCGTGCTTAGACGACGTTGTTGATGGGATAACAAATGGGCTTATCGGGAAGTGCCGGCCGGATGCTCTGGTAATCAGGCCAAACAGAGAGACAAGGGCCAAACAGCGGACTGGCGCTTCTGCATCCTTGTCTCCATCCACCATCTTCTCTCATCGTCTTTCGTCTCCCTCAGTGTGAGTGTCGTCGCGGTCGCGATTGCCGCTATATGCGCTGACTATGTCGTTTGGATTGTGCTCGTTGTCTTCGTCGCTGCTCGCGTCGTCGGATCAAATGCCTACATGTGCCATCGCCCCCATCTGTCCCTCGATCCCGCACGATCGTGTGCACTATGCGCCCCCACGCACAGTTACGACCTCTCTCTAGGCTACTAGATACTTCGCGATGGCCCTGAAGCGCATTAACAAGGTGTGTGCCCGTCCTCGTCGTGCAGTCCTCTCTCCTCGCCCTGTGGCGCTTGTCGCACCGGGTGTGGCGGATTGGGCTGTGCCGCGCCTGTCGCCCACCTTCAAGGCATGTGCTGACATACCCGTCTCTTTCTGCGCCGCTGCGGTTGTATTGGACGATGGAACGTGTAGGAATTGATCGATCTCGGCCGCGACCCGCCCTCGTCGTGCAGCGCGGGCCCGACTGGCGATAACATGTTCCAGTGGCAAGCAACGATCATGGGACCGGTGCGTTATCTTCTTCATCCTTTTGTCTCCCTCGGCATGTAGGAGTTGTAGAGTGCGGCGTTACTGACGGTACTCGCGTGACTCTTGTGAACGTTCGCGTTTACAGGCAGACTCACCTTACGCGGGTGGCGTGTTCTTCCTCTCCATCACCTTCCCCACCGACTACCCCTTCAAGCCGCCCAAGGTCAGCTTCACGACCAAGATCTACCACCCCAACATCAACGCGAACGGGTCGATCTGTCTGGATATCCTAAGGGACCAGTGGAGTCCAGCATTGACGATCTCGAAAGGTGCGTACAGCGATCTGCCTATATTGCCCTGGTACCTTCTGGTTCTTCGCTAGAATGGCCCATGATCTCGATGGCGATCGCGATTGCCATGAGGTCGTGGTGTGTCTTGATGTTCCCTTTGGACATGCGCTGACCTTGTTTTGTAGTACTGCTTTCGATTTGCTCAATGCTCACGGACCCGAATCCCGATGATCCCCTTGTGCCCGACATCGCTCACTTGTACAAGAACGACCCTGAGCGGTACGCGGCAACGGCTCGGGAGTGGACACGGAAGTGAGTATCGTCTAATAGCATGTCATGCATATACTGACATCTGTCTCCAGGTATGCCATGTAGTGAGTGTCAGGCTGACGACATGACGAACGAGCGGTGTGGTGTACGATGTGTTGTGTTCCGTTGAGCTGTCTTCCGTTGAGTCCCCTCGTACAATCGCATTTATGTATACAATCCCTCCATTGATGGCAATCCTTCCTTTTCGCGAATGTGATCATCCGGTGTTGTTGCTGTTCTTTTTGCTCGGCATATTGTATGTGGGCGCCAAAGTATGTCCCGAACGGATGAGTCTCGCCATGACTTCATGTGAACGTCATGAGTCCTCGATCCGCCGCCGCCCCGCCTTCGCCAGCGACGCACACAGTTCGTCTCGTCTTGATGCTACATTGCCATCTCCGTCGCTAGAACACTATCATGAACAGGCCACCGACAACTTCGACACCGAGCAAGGGGGTAAGTGGTGGCCACACATGCGCGATGTTCGCGAACTGACGACGCTGGACATAGCTCGCCTTCGCGACGTGCGCGGCAGGTATCGGTGCACTCGCGCTTCACCTTTTCTCCCCTGGACCGAGTGATTCCTCGAGGAACGTACCAGTCAGGCAGGAGGATAGCGCCGCCTCTGCGGCGGGTCATCGTGAGTGTTGTGTCACTGTTTTCGCTCGCATGCGATTGGGGTGCCGTGTGCTGAGGTGGTTGGTGGTGGGGTACAGGACAGGAGGGCGTGAACAGGGTGGACGCGGATTCGAAGGCGCAGTCGGTCGATGTGCGCGCGAGGGCTTTGTGAGTCGCTGGAGTTTCGGATCGAGCTCGATCAAGCATCCTGTTTGAACTGGGCCCATGGGAGCGTGCCGCTGCATTCTGGAGGTGATGTATGGTGTTTGTGTGCGCACGTACGCAAGCGTTTCGTTCAATTGCATTTTCCAGGACGTCAATTTAAGAAGTTGTACTTCCCTGCACGATTCAGAAAATGTGCGGCGCAGCCTCGCCTGTACTGGCACGTACTACTACCGCATACACTCTTGTGCATCGATCGTCTGCACCTCAGAGACAAGATCCGTCATGCCGCCGAACTTCAAGGCTACACCCCCGGGCAGGCTCGTGCTGGCTTGATCCCTACATCGCTCACCAACTGGGCATACGCATATGCGTGGGGCCTCGCACTGTACGTGTCCTTATCTTCGCACACACACACGCGCACAATGTACAAGAAGGATGGATCCTAAAATAAGTTATGTCGGGAAGTACAAGAGAAGAGTGCACCTCACTGTCCCCTAGCGGGCTCTGCGATAGTCTGCTGTGCCGGCGCGTTCGCCTGCTCTCTGGCCGCCCGACGCGCCCTCCGCCATGCCGCAATCTCCCTAAGCACCGCGCCCACCAGCGGCGCTGCGACCGACGCGAACAGTGGTGTGTAGACTGCGTAGTTGTGCTCGGCGGGGAAGTACAGCAACGCGAGCATGCCGGGGTTGAAGAACGCCCGGGAAGAGAGCGTGAGTGCTCGCGCTGAGCTCTTCAGCGCAGCGATGGGAGAGAAGCGGGATGCCTCGTGAACCTGCGACGCCAGATTTTGAGCACCAGACCTGAGAGACACGAGTAAGAGATCAAGCAGACGTACCTCATTCAAAGCCTCCAACGCGTCCTGGACGTCGTCCTTGACGTCCGGGCCGACGGGCATGCCCTCGATCTGGTTCACGAGGCGGACGATGCTTTCCAGAGTCTCCGAACTCCCCCGGACGTTCTCCACCGCGCGCCGCCTCAGGAGGGCGTCGAGTTCCCACTCGGTGAATGGCTCTTGCGAGGTCCCTGCTGGTCCGCGTACAGGCTGCACGTCACGCGGAAGACCGGGCACGCCGAGCAGAGTGAGAAGCTGGTACGCGAACGTGTTGAAGACGGGGTCGAGGTCGGCTGCGGAGAGGCGCGGGAGGGGATTGAGCGTCGAGGACGGCGGGTGGGTAGGGTTGAGGAGGACGATGCCGCCCCATTGCGGGAGCAGGAAGGCGTTGGAGGGGTGGACGGAGCCCTCGTGGTCGAGGATGTGGAGTGGGCTGTTCTTCGCAGAGGGGATGAAGAGGACGAAGTGCATGACGGGATCATTAGAAGCGCTTGAGGCTGCAAACTGAGGTTAGAGTTTTCCGCGACAAGGAATAGATAGACGACTGCATGCTCACATAACGTCCATTCCGCAGAGTTGACAAACACGGTCAGATCCTCGTGTGTCAAACCATGTGCCTCGGAGTCTTCGTGCTGGATCGGCTGAGTCTCGAATGCGAGCGGGGCGTGGAACTGGACTTGGCTTTCGATCGTGAAGTTGTGCAGTACAGAAAGCTTGTCCAAGAGGGGGACAAAGTGGGCTGTCGGCTTGAGTCAGCGTTCCGCTGATGAAGAAGATGTAGCACGCTGCACGACGAGGTTCTGGCATGGAGCATTGACCGCCAAGGCCCTCGGGCGGGTGATGTTTCATCAGCGGCGGAACCTGCTGGTGCGCTAGAGTACTCAAGATACCACACAACCACCGAGACGCGGCTGTGATGAGGTCATGCACTAAAGTTACTGTAGGGTGGCCCTTGCAGAACATCCGAGCGTTGCTCATATGACTCACAGGGACCCCAATGCTGACTACCAGATACACGGTGATCTCCGTTGAAGGACACAATCCTGATCTGCGCTCAGTCGCCATCTTTGAGTAGCTCTCGACGGACGAGTGTATGTGAGAGACCGTCGTGCATGCCCAATGATGTCCGACAACATTGTAGAATGAAGAACTCACTCTGAATTGCGCCTCGTACATCCCAGGCCAAAGCAGCATTACCACTTGCCGCGTCTTCGTTCAGCAGGGTAAACGCGAGGCGGTAGCGGGGAGAATACGTCATGACACGTTGCGCTTGTAGATGAGATGCAGCATAAGTGCTATATGGCATCAGCAGCTTCGATAGAGTATTGGCTAATCGTCCCATGGATACATCCCAAGCTGAAGATAGTCTTGTTGGCACATATAACGCCGAGAGAGTACGCTCCGACACTCACATAATTGGTCGTCCTCGGGAAGCATGTCGAAGTATAGCTGCCTGCCTTCGACAGCGGGTTCGCGATCGCCTCGGCCCAAGACAACGTTATACGCTGCACTTCTAGAGAGCGCACACGTCGTCCTCTGAAGTACAGCATAAAAAAGTGCATTGCTACTCACGACTTGTTACCGGTTGTCACCGAGATATCCACAGCACTCGCCAATCCGACCGCACGGTCCATCTCGAGCCAGAACTTCACGCCTTGTGCGGCAGCCGCAGCGTCCGTGCCATCCTTGGTCTCCAGGTTGACTGTCACAGGAAACAGAATCTCCCATGGAGTTAGATTCGCTCCTGAGCCCAAGGTGTGGTCGGCTGTACCTCTCGTCTACTTGCTGCGTGAACACGGGAAGCTGGGAGGGCGAGCCGTTCGATGCTGGTCGTCTTCCACCATAATGGTATCGCAAGGATCACGACAAGCCAGTAAGATGCAATGATGTATCGCCTAGTTCGAACATGTTCGAAACATAGCTGAGCGGGGTCGACGTGGGCCATATTAGAAGCTCTCGAAGTCCCAGGCGAGCGACATCCGCCACCGAGTTCGGTCGGCGACGCAGAGGGAGACTTGGCGCCCGCCGGAGACTCAACATGCACACCGAAAAAGTGGGCGTTTACGAGCGGAGTTTGTAAACTCTACGAAACGGTGGCGGATGGTTGACCGATGTCTTGACAAACGACCATCACCTCCCTCTTCCCCGCTCGCAGATCTCCTTGTACAGTTCTCTAGAGCTCTTCAAGATACCCATCTGGCGACCGTAATCTGCTGAAACCTAGTGCTTGGCATAATTCCTGCTGTTTTGAACGGCAGCTTTCCCCGTCAGCATCTACCCCTCGTTTGTCACAACACCTATCAACGACTCTCGCATATTATATGCCATGTTGAACAAGGGAGCTCAACGACGCGCTTCTGGTAACATGCCCCTACCCTTCGATGTCAGCACACACCATTCCCCCCATGTTTTTCCCACTCACCATTCATGGCATCCCATGCAGCGGCAGCAGCCATTCGCAGACCTTCCAACCCCAGGTCCTTCCGCGCCCTATCCTTTCTATGACAGATACGCACCCGAAGAACCGCCGCCGCCGCCAGCGCCAGCGCCAGCGTTTCGTGAAGGGTACTCGAATGAGTATGACCCTGCCTTCTGGAGACCGGAGCCCGAGTTCATCCCGGAGGCTACACAGTCCCCAGATCGTTTTCGACCTCCACAGCCCCAGCGCCCAATTGGTTGGAAAGGGTCAGACTCTGGGCCGTGGCCTTCTAGGAAGAAGGGTCGAGGTGGTTTGAGGCATCAGCGGAAGGCCGCTGCGATTGCGCCCCCACCGCCACCCCCACCAGAGCCAGTGGCAACTCGCATGTTCGAACCATCGGACAACTGGAAGCAGACGCACGGAGAGCTTGAGCGTGCTCGTCCATACTCCCCATCACAACCGGCCGAACGGTTCGGTATGTACTCTCCGCCATCGACCGCGAACCGGAACTCGGTTCCGCCCAACCCGCGCCCCGATTCTTACCGACCTCAGCACAACGACTCCGAGCACTGGGTAGCGGACGAGAGTGACCCTTACTCCTTCCCTGCCCACACAACCACTCCTGATCGCATGGACCGACCATATCGCGACACGGAGGAAAGGTCTGTCACTTCCGTCTCTCCGCGCAGCACCCAGACTTTCTCCCCGGCATATGCGTCTCTCCCGCTCGCACCTAAGCGAGAGTCACCAGAGCTTCCTCACCTCGAAGCACTCCCTGCGATTCCTCGAAAACAAGGACCGTCTGTGCGTCCGACGGGTCTCAAGGTACCCTCGCGTGCCTCGTCGCTGTCTTCCGCTGGTGGTTCTGCCGCTCTCTTGCCACATATGCAGGCGCCAGTGCAGCAAAGAAGTAGTCTTCCTGCCAAGGTTCAATCCCAGACACAGCCACGAGTGGTCCAGTCACCTACTCTGCAAGCTCGTGCGCAGGGATCAGTGGCGACGATTCAGAAGCCAGTATCTTCGGTGGTCACACCGGCGGCTGCTCCCAAGTCTGAAGATCTCGCTTCGACCTCGCTGGGAGAGCAGTCCAGGGCGGAGCCGTCTGCCGCGGCACAGCAGAAGCCGGCTCAGACCAGTAACGCTGTCAACGGGCGAAGTAATGGTGCGTGTTGCTATGGCATATCGCACGGATGGTGTGGTGACCTGGCGATAGCAGTTGGGCGGCGTTCTCTCTTCCACAAAGCCCCTTCTTTCGTCCCTTCTACGCTCGCTATCGATGCTGCTCTCATGTATCCCACCCTGGCCGACTCGTCCAAGGCAGCAGAGACGCCGAAGCAGCCCCCGAAGAAGACCAAGGAAGATGACGTCGCGTCGGACATGGACGTCTCTTTGCCGCCTACACCTGTGCGTGTGCTCACGTTCTCTGACTATACCTATACCGAGGATTATCTTCAGGCTAAGGCGCTTTCTGCGGGCGCGGACTCTATCCAGTCCTCGAGATCACCCAGTGAGGATCCCAAGGGTACGAAGACAACTGACGAGCAGGACGAGTCCGACATGGACATGTCTCCACCTGCATCTCCAACGATGAAGCCTGCGCTGGCTGCTCCGGTTGAGGCGAGGACGGACAAAGGCTCAGGTGTGGACAAGGTCGACCCTAGTCGGCCAAGTCTCGCCATCGATACATCTGTGTCATCGAGGCAACTGCCGCATGAGGTCCCACGTCTGAGTTCTTCTGCATCGCCGGTTCCCACTACTCCTGACCATGCTGTGGAAGAGACTGGAGATGACTCTGACATGGATATGTCCTCGCCAACGTCTGAGACCCCTCCTGATCTTCCTCGCGTTCCTCGTGCGTCATCGCAGAAACCTCTCTCTACGGCTGTCTCCAAACCACCTAGCTCTGTCCTCACCGCTGAAGCTCCTGGATCTGAGACAGTCCCTATCACCGATCCCTCCGCTCCAGCGCCCGCGTCTACTTCGCTGGATGGCTCTGTTGTCAACGCCCCTCATGCAGACGTGTCGCAGCCGTCGGGAGCCCCTGGAGTCGCTGGGGACGGCACAGTCCAGGCCTCGCCCAGTCTTGCCGTGGTGGCGAAGGTACCCATCGAGTCTGGCGAGCTTTCGCCCCCGATCAGCGAGGAAACACTGCGAGAGGAGACCGAGACTGCTGACAAGGACCATGATGCCATGCAGATCGAGAAGGAGATCCCTGTCCCGCGTCGGCGGACGGTTTCTTTGTCCGTCAATGAGCCTGCTCTCGAGAAGGCCCTTGCTGAAATCCCGCTGTCGGATGCGCTACGGATGGTCGTGAAGCTGCGATTCCGCCATGATCCTATCACGCAGGAAGCTCGCGTCGAACCCATCCTCTTCTCCAATCGCCAGCTCGTAGAACCCGAAAGCGAGGATACGCCCACTCCCCCTGCCCCGGATGCTGTGGTGGGGGAGGTGAAGGAGAGGGAGCAGCAGCGGAGCTCTAGTGGCATCTACGACGGGACGAAGCACTCCTTGCGGAAGCGGTTCGCACAGCATCAGGCAGCGCTGGCAGAGAAGGTGGAGAGGCTGCGGAAGGAGTATTTGGCGTTGCACGAGAAGTGGTCCGTCCATTGCGCGAAGCTGGACGAAGTCGCACGGGCGAGCGCCCTGGAAGAGGCGGCGGCAACGGCGTGCCGCACCACCCGCCGCACGGCCGCTATGGGCGACGCTGTCCGCTCTGACCTCGAGATGGAACAGATCCTTGCGAGCCTCGGGAACGAGGAGCTGACGGATGCGAACCACCTTTCAGCAAAAAACGCGGCGGTTATCCCAGACATGGTCTCCGTCACCAAGGGTCGGGTCGACTTCATCTACGATGATACCAACCACCTCGTCGAAGATCCTCACGAGTTCTACAAGCTTGAGACCGGCATCGACGACTGGACCGAGGGGGAGAAGGCGATCCTACTCGAGAAGTACGCGATCTACCCGAAGCAATTCGGCATCATCGCGTCTTTCATCCCCAACAAGACTCCTGCGCAATGTGTTACTTATTACTATTTGCACAAGAACACGACTATCGACTTCCGCAAGGTTATCGCCCAGTACAATACTATCGGGAAGCGGAGGCGGACTCGCGGCAAGCAGAAGGGTAACGGGCTGCTCGCGGATATCCAAAAGCACGACGATGAGGTTGGTCGGGACTCCACTCGTACTTCTGGGAGACGTAAGCGTGGCGTAGCGCATTCCACTACACCGGTCCCTCCAAGCTCCAGCACGGACTCCATGGACCTCTCGAGGAAGACAACATCGGCATCGCGGAGGGGCACTGCACAGAACACTCCAGATGCCACGCCAGATCCGCCAGAGCAATCAGGAAAGCGTCCTCGTCGACGAGCCAATCTCTCCGCCAAGGCGGCTGCAGCTCTGGAGCAAGAGCACGCTGATGAAGCACCGGCAAGTAGTACACAGTGCAGTTTGCCGTCGTATTTCTAACAGTGAGCTTTGCAGGATGAGGACGCGCGTCCAGCAAAGCGCACGCGCAAGACTCGTAAGAGTAAGGCGGAGATTGACGATGAGATGGAGGAGGCTGCCTCGGCTCCCATGGAGCCGAAGTTGGAGACTCCTGCTGTCCGTAAGAAGGTGCCTGGGAGCGGGTCGAGTTGGTCTACAGAAGACAAAGGTAAGTCTTATCCTTCACATACACCCTGCACTTCCGAATAGTAATGCACAGATGCCTGATAGCTCTTTTCCTGAAGCTACTCGCCCAGTACGGTGATGATTTCAAGCGCATAGCGTCTTCAATGCCTAACAAGGTATGTATGGATCGCTTGCGTCCTACATGAACGAAACTGGGGGACTGACGTTGACGCAGACCACTGTCCAAGTGTCGGCGTTCTACAGAGCCAACCTCACGGAGATGGAGCTAGCCAAAGTCGCAGCTCTCGCACCCAAGAGGTCCCCTACACCGCAGGATAACCAAGCATCGCGTTTGCAGAGCGTCATACCGGGCACGGGAATCATGACGCCGACGTCGAAGACATCGACTCCGGGAGCTGAGAATGGTGCCGCGCCTTCGGCCGTGTCTCGTTCCCGAAGTAGTGGGCGTATGTCTCCCCCTCCTACTCCCAGTGGAACTCAGTCGTCTGAGACAGACAAGCGGCCGACTTCTGCTGCACAGCGTGATACGAAGCCCACGCCTCCGCCACGGCTGCAATACCAAGGAGGCCTCGCCGCTGCGTTCGCCGGCCCGTCTCGCGGTCCACTATCGGAGGCCGTGTCTCGTGCTCCTCAAGCGATGTCGAGGCCGCCCCCGCCGTTGACAATGACTTTCCCGTCGGCGCTTGCGTACTCGAACTTATCACCGTCGAACTTCACGGACAACCAGCGACGGACGCGCGTCGCGGCTCTCCATCCGGGTTCCGCGCCTGCCTCTGCTGCGGGGACACCGCCAATGATGATGGAGTTCAGTGAGTTCGCACCGCCGACGTGGCAGGTCCCTGCGGCAGGTCAGTCCCCGACAGCGGGACTAGGGTCTACGCTTGGCCTGCCGACGACTCTGGAGACGACGGACGACTTGGTGCGGTATCTGGAGCATCGGACGCGGTTGACAGCTCAGAATACGGAGTCTGACTTCATGTAGGACTGGACGGGCTGCGCATCCGACGTGGGGAGGTTTCACTCTTGTGTGCTTACGCGTTATCTATGTTGGTCTCTTGCCTTCTGCTGCTCGGTATCGAGGCGCTGGAGGAGTGCCACTTGTGTCTATGTTGTGATCGCTCTCGTCGATCTTATGTTTGCTGTCGTGTAGCTAGTCGAATATCGAACATCGAATATGAGGAGTTCTGCGGAGCTCAGGTCTCGTCCATTGGTGTGTTGGTGTGACTCAGTCTCGTAGCAGAAGCGGTATGCGAAGCACATGAGAGAGATAGTGGTACAGTACAAGGGATGACTAAACAACGCGGAACATGAGAGGCATGATCATCTGCGCCCTTCGACCATGATGATATGGTAGCCAAACTGCGTTTTGACTAGCGGAGAGAGTACCGGTTTGTCCACAGTCGATGGCTGAAGAGCGAAAGCGGCGTCCTGGAAAGCCCCCTGGACGTGCAGCAAGGTAGATGAGAATGCATGACAAGCAACAGAGGAACCACATCGGAGTAGCACTTACGACCATCGAGCCTCGAACTTGCCAGCCTAGGCTCCCGCCAGCTATGAAAATGAAGGATGCGATGAGGCTCATTCTTGCCCTGGAGACCCCAGAAGAGGCTCGTACCCTTCGCCTTGTCTTCGGAATATTCCTGTGCGACCTTGTCGAATCGCTGACCCTCCTGTGGTGCGGCTTCAGCTAGGTCAATCTATCATTGCGATATCACTCGTAACGAACCTGGATCTTCTGAAGAGCCTCCAAGGCCTTCGACTGCTTCTCGCACAGGATGTGGCGAACGTTCACGGCCGTGGCGGCCTTCAAGGCGCCGCCTTTCCCCTAGATCAACGAAAGCACATGTCTTAGGCTTTCGAAGTAGTGGTTCAAGAGGACGTCGCACGGACCTTGCCTTGTTTATCGGCAGCATCATCCGATTTCGCGTTGGTCTTCCCTGCTTTCTTGTCGGCAGTTTTTTTGTCGGCAGTGGAGCCCGTCGCTTTCTTCGCCATTCCTGTAGAAGACGACTCTTTGATTCACCAGCGATTGAAGAGGTCCTACGCGGAAGCTGGTGGTTAGTACGAGCCACCACTCGACATGCATGAACGCCATGGCGCAGCCTAGATGCATCGTGGGAACGGCTACGTTCGCGATGAAAACGCTCAGCGCTCAGCCCCGGTGAGAACTGACTACGCGCGCGTAGGCTACGATACGCTGCCATATGCGGAACAGTGTTCCGTGTGACGGCATGCGCCGCCATACGCGCGCGCATCTGAGACGCTTCGACCTCGATCTTCGCATCTTGTACACTCTCGCGCTTGCACCTGTAATTCCCCAGCTTCGATGTATCGTAGCGTATCCCGACATATCAATGCTGATTGCACATGCAATCATTCCATCCTGCATGCAATTGCGTAGCGTGCATCCTTCTGCAACAGCCATCACTCTCGCGCCCGCTCTCCCGCCATGCCAGGCGGCAAGAGAAAGCGGTCCGCTGGCCTCCTGGCCGCCTTCGGGATCGGGCAGAATGCGCAAGCATCGTCTAGTCAAGCGGCGCCCAAGAAGAAGCGCGTCCACCGGCGGTACTCGTGCTCTTGTATGCGGTACTGTGGAGGACAGAAGAACGACCTCGGCCACTCCGCCTATTTCCAGCATGTCGCAGCTGCGGCCTTGGACAAGGCGGTGGGCGCAGTGACTGGGGCGACCAAACGTCGCCGCAAGACGACCGCCGGGAACGTAACCGAGGACACCCGCAGCGAGAACAGCGCGGAGATCGCGCAGCATGCCACCCGCAAGAGGTACCGGGTCACGGTCGAGGACGTACCGGACGAGGCAGGCTCCCCGTTTGTATAACACCCTTCGTGCGCTGACTCTATGTCACAGGACGATTTGCGGAGCGATCCGGGATCCCAGGAGGAGGATGGTTATGACAACCGTTCTCGGGATCCATCATCTCGAGGCTCACCGCCTGGCGAGGACTTCGGCGCGGACTTTGACAGTGGCCCGAGATCTCCCTGGAACTTCGGGCGACAACCTGGTTCTTCTCGCTCTCGCGCCTCGACTCCTCACTCCCCTCACCCTGATGACGGATCTCGTGCTGGCTCACCTGGTGCTAGGTCTCAGCAATCTCATGGCGGCTCCGGCGGTGGGGCGCGGACACCTGTCAGTCGCTCTGCTTCGCAGGATCAAGATCCCGATGCCGCATCGCTTGGCAGCCACGCATCACGGCATGGAGAGCCAGACGGGGCCCTGGAAGGCGAGGACGCAGGCGCAGAGCAAGCCGAGATCAAGGTCACTATTGCAGACGTCAAGAACGCCCTCGAGTTTATCAATCTACTCAAGACCGCGAGCCTCGACTCTGCTCACTCGGGCCTCTCCAAGCAGAACGTCAAGCGTCTGCGGGATCCCCCACGCGGGATTCTGGAGATCAAGGATCCGTTGCAGCTGCTCTCCATCGACATCTACCTCGGACTTGGCAACTCGGCTGAGAAGGCATACACCATGGTCCGTGCGGCGCTCATGCGACACTCACCGGAACAGAAGCTCCTCTCGCTCTACCAAGTCAAGCAGAAGATTGAGCAACTTAGCGGCATCATCCCGATCATCAACGACATGTGTATCAACAGTTGCATTGCCTACACCGGCCCACACGCATCAAGGGAGCAGTGCTCGAAGTGCAAGCAGCCTCGGTACATGGAGCGACTGGACAGTAGCGGCAAGAAGGTCCCTCGGCAGCAGTTCTCGACGATCCCGTTGGGTCAGCAGCTTCAGGCACTCAAGCGGAGTCCCGAGGGCGCGGAGTCCATGGAGTACCTTTCAAACATGGTTGAAGAGGTCCTCCAGGAGCTCAATACCACCGGCGAGCTCAAGAGCTTCGACGACGTCTCTCATGGCAGCCGCATCTGGGGTGCATACGCCGCAGGCGATATTGGTGCCGACGACATCGTTGTCATGATGTCAATCGACGGCGCGCAGCTCTACCGCAACAAGAAGTCGGACTGTTGGATCTACATCTGGGTCGTTCTGAATCTGGGGCCCGACAAGCGGTACCGTAAACGCTATGTCCTCCCTGGTGGCGTGATCCCCGGACCCAACCACCCCCAGGATCTCGACTCGTTCCTGTTCCCCGGCTTCTACCATGTCTCTGCTCTCATGCAGGAAGGCCTGAATGTCTGGGACGCTTTCCGGGATGAGCGTCAGCTTGTGGCTATCTTTGTGGCTATGGGCCTTGCGGACGGACCTGCGATGGCTCTTCTCGCCGGCACGGTTGGTCTCACCGGGCGGCGGGGCTGTCGGCTCTACTGTCCGTTGACTGGACGCCACAAGCCACGCTGCGGGACGTACTATCCGATTCTCCTCAAACCGGAGGACTACAACGTTCGAGGGTGTATGCACGAGGATGTCCATCCAGCTGACCTAGACGTCGATCCTGAGAAACTCGCTGCGGAATACCTGGCCAATCTGGCGCGGTTGATCGAGGCACCCAATCAGAAGAAGTACGAGCAACTGCGGCTCGAGACTGGTCTAACCAAGCCCAGTATTTTCTCGGGCCTCTCGCGTGTATTTGCCCTACCTGGCTGCTTCCCTCTCGACTTCATGCACCTGGCGGCATTGAACCTCACGATCTTGTTCTTCGCCCTCTGGCGCGGCACCATCAAAGGCGGCAAGAAGCATGACCCTGCCTCTTTCCCTTGGGCGGTCTTCGCAGACGTGGACGACCCCAATACCAACCCCTTCCGAGACTTCGGCCGTGAGGTCGCAAGGGCATCTCCATGGCTCCCAGGCAGCTACGACCGCCCACCGCGCGACCTCTCAGAGAAGATCAACAGCGGCTACAAGGCTCAGGAGTGGGAGACTCTGTTCTACGGGTACGGGCCGGCAATGTTGCGCCGCTGGCTTCCCTTCAAATACTGGCAGCACTACTGCATGCTCGTGCGGGCGGCCCGACTCCTTGGGCTGTGCTCTATCACTGCGGTCGAACTCTGCGAGGCACAAGACCTCGGAGATCGCATGGCAATTGACTTCGAGGAACTCTACTGCCTGCGCAACCCAGATCTTCTACACCACTGTCGCCCTTGCGTTCATGCATTCACTCACGGAGCTCGCGAGGTCAAGAAGACCGGGCCACTCCCCGGACACACGCAGAAGCCAATGGAGCGTACTATCGGGAACCTCGGCGAGGAGATCAAATTGCCGTCTGACGCGTGTGCGAACCTCTCTCAGCGCGCCGTTCTTCGTTGCCAGAAGTGCGCGATCACCGGCCTTGTGCCCGACCTTGCTGAGGTGTTCGATAAGACCTATCAGTTGCCTGACAACGCCGTGGACCTCGGCGCCGGCTATGGGCTCCTTCGCGCTCGGGAGCGCACTCCGCACCATATCTCTCGTGCTGAGGCAGCTGCTCTCGACGTGTACTTGGACCGGACGGGCTGCACATTGGCTGTGGACTCACTCACACCACTCACGTTGAAGGTGCAGCGCTGGGGGCGACTCCGTCTTCCGAATGGCCAGATTGTGCGGTCGCGGTTTGCAAAGGCCGAGCAGCAGGCGTTGCAGAGCATACGCATTGCACGGGTTGCCAAGGTGCGTAAGTTTCTGTGTTAATATGTATTCATACGCGCTAACAATACATCTACAGTTGATCATCAATGGTGAAGCCGAAATTGGAGAAGTCCTCTACTACTGCCGCATCCCCATCCGCCAAGAGCGCCGCCTGCGCACGGTCGCCGTCGTCTCCGTCTTCGCTACACGCCAACGCGAACTCTATTCAACCTCTCACAAGACCGTTTGGCTGTCGGAGTACCTGGGAGACGAGGCGATCAGGGTTCTGGACATTACATGCATACAGTCCCTTGCTGGCATGGTCCCCGACTCCGACGTCAAGATTGATATGGAAGACCAAAACGAACCTCATTTCCGAGTCGGCGAGAACTACTTCCTCGTCGAGAAGATGGGAGTGGAGATGTCCGCGCGGTACGATGCAGATGCGAGGGCGGATGACCGCGAGGAGGCGTAGTGCCAGGGCCGAGGAGTCGGGTTTGCAGGTAGTGTCAGCTCTTCCTCGCACGGGTCGGAGGTCGGTACGATGTGTGTGCCAGTGTAGATTGCGATGTATCGAGCACGAGTGTGAGGTGTGATAGGATTAGCGCAGAGCTGAGGGTCGCAGAGTGCGTCCAGTTCCCTGATATCGCCCTCCACATCGGGCTCAGTCACCGAGGACGTTGGCGAGGGTACAGTGGTGTTGCCAGTGAACGTAGTCTCGCAAGTAGCCCCCGTGAAAGCGGAGATATATCGAGCATGCGTCCGAGGGGTGATGGGGTTCGCGCAGAGGTCGGGGTCACATAGGGCAGCGAGCGCGGCGACCTCGGCGGCAATGTCGTGCTGTGTGGGCGACGAATCCTGTAACACGATAGCAGGACTATAAACACCCATGAGTATGCCACCAGATGGACTCCGCAACTGATTTTACATACCTGTTAGGAAGCACCGTACTTGAGTGACTTTCGGCCTCACGCCCTCCTAGAACGCAGCATTCCAGCTCCTCGTAGGCACCCGTAACCTCGGCATAGATCTCCTGGACATCATCGAGGGCGAAAGCGTCCACACTGTTGAGCTGTACGCTTGCCCGAGCCGCGACCTTCGCCAGGTTGCGGAGAGTGCGCCGCAGTCCTTGCAGGTGCTCCGTAGAGACAGAGTCGATGACCGGGCTAGTTGCCCGATGAGTGAAGCGTGCAGCCACCAGATAGTCGGAGCTAGCAGTGCTCCTAGAAGAGCCAGAGGACATCGTTCTGTGAACAAAGTCAGCCGGACACTCACAGATCGCTGAAACGCTGACTGACCCGGAGTTGGGCAGCCTTTCGAGCATGTCCATCAGGCCCGCAACAGGGCTAGGCACCGTCTCTTCCCGTAGAGCTCTTGAGATAGTGTTGAATACCATGGAGGAGGAGAGGAAGAGGAGAGGAGGCCAAGTGGCACTGGCAGGAGCGCAGCCGTATTCAGTCACATGATGGACGGACTTGTTGCGCGTTGTCGTCGCTGCTCGTACTACTGTCCTCTTCTGCCATGGACCATGGCTCCAACGTCCCCGTCTCCCGGCCAGAAATTCACCACACTGGCGACCATCTTGACGCTTTTCTTGCTACTCTAATTTCTGGGCCGCCCTCTGAGATCGAAGACAGCGCGGGCCAGGACACCACCATGCAGCACGTATCGCTCTCCCCAAGTAACTCGTTCTCATCTCCAATGAACCTATCGTCCCATGATCCCTCCTCCGACCCTGCAAACACCCACTTTATGACAGATTTGACGGAGATTGGAAACCACTGGGATGAAACAAAGGTGCGTGTATATTGCTGATCGTCTACCACTCGGTCCCTCATCAAGAATATCCAAAGTCCTCGACCCCCCTTTACACCGAACTCCTCACTGCCTCCCACGACGATCTCTTGCAAGTCCCACTGTACGATGCGCTCGTTCGCAAGAACAATGAGCTGTGCGCCACCAATGCCAAGCTCCAACGCGCCATAGGCCATATGGAAGGCAAGCTCGCTGGCAAAGAGTGAGTATATGCGCATATTTTCTCTGCATATCATACTCACATCTCATAGGAATGCATATACATCTCTCCTGAACACCGTTTCAGTCGCATTGGAGCGCCGCACCGCGCGCGTCGATCCCGGTGGCAGCGATCTCGCAGATCATGACGTCGAAGAGGATTTGCGAGAAGACGATCACCTCGAGGCACGCTTCTGGCGTGAGGTCAACTGGGCTCCGTACACGCAGGGACAAGATCGCTTCTACCAGGCGAAGAAGAATGGCGTCCCGCTGTACCTCGAGAACGCCGACGGTAGCACGGTGAGCCAGCAGCGCTACAAGGAGATGTCAGAGGCCCAGCGCTGTGTGTGGCAGACTCTCAAGATAGAGGGTAAGCTACCAAGTAAGTGGGGACAGCGATCATCCTACGCCGACAACCTCCACCGCAACGCGATGAAGAAATTCCGTGAACTCAAATACTGCGCAAATGACTACAAGCGCAACCGCTTCGCAACCGATCGCTACTCCGGGTGGTACCGGACCCATGGCAAGGCCGTGGGCACTCCATCTGAGGCTCACAGTGACGACGAGGTTGATGAGGACAGTCCGACGAGCCCGATCGTCGGTCGCAAGCGGTCCTTTACCATGCCTCCTCCCACCGCGACCTCCTCGAGTCACAAGCGCGCAAGGTCCTCGGCACCCTCGACAGCTCCACGGGCATCCACTGCCCAGCCCACCGCCTCCAGACACCGCGGCGCGTCCCTCGCCCCCCTCGCTCGTGGGCCAGCATTTCGTCCAGTGTCATCTCTCCGTCGCGACCAGGACGAGGACAAGGATGAGGAGGATGACCACCGCAGCGACGACACCGAGCTCAATACCCCAACGCTCGACCACAACGTCGTGCGTCGCTCAGCGTCACTCAACAGGCCGGGCCCGAATCAAACCCCCGTTATCCGCCTCGTTGACCTGAGTGATCCTGCCAAGCGCAAGGAGCTCCAGGACAAGCTTCGCAAGGTTGGTGACCCGTGCGCAGGAGTTCCTCGTGCCCCGATGCCCACACCTCCTGCCTCCGCGGCCGAGGACGCGCCTCTGAACATGCAAGGTGGTTCATCGCAGGCCACAGGCTCCTCGGCAGCGGCGACCGGAGGGGGTGATACAGGTGGCAGCAAGCTTCGCATCGCGAAGAAGTCAAACACAGCCCGGTGCGTACGCCATACCACAGCAATATGCTTGACATTACTTACGTCACCATAGAAACCTCGCCGCCGCTGCGTACAAGAGACTACACCCCGATGTGACTACTAACGGCTTCGCGGTCTACTGGACCAGCATCACGAAGCCCGATCGCGCTGATCCCGAGTACGAGGCGAGAGTCGATGAGTACACTGTGAGTTTATGCGCTCAATGAAACAGCGGCCCAATCGATGCTGACTCCATTGCTAGCTTATCGAGGCGCGCCATCTGTTTGCCCTGGCTTACATATCCACTCATCCCAGTGCGATGGTGTACGAGGTTCTGGATGAGTTCGTCAAGCTCACATCAGAGGAGATCAAGGTACGCTCCGTATCACGCATGTGCGAGGCCCTTCTCAATGAACATCATCTGACCTTTCCGTCAGGTGTACTCTGACCGTGCCGCTGCCACTGTAGCCAAGGAACTATCCAAGGGCCGAGGGAAGGGCAAGGAGAAGGCACCTTGACGGCCTGCTTGAGCGCTCGCCATCCTCGCCATCACCCTCTCGTATCGCACCAGGAGCCTCGCAGTCCCTCACGCCCTCGTTCGCCAGGCCTCGTTCTCCCTCACGCCCTCGTTCTCCAGGCTCGCGCCCTCGCTCTCGCTCACGGCCTCGTTCTTCCTTCGCGGTCGCGTGCTTCCTTCGCGCTCGCGTCCTCTCTCGCAGTTACGTCCTGCCTCGTGTACCCTCATATCGCACTCGTCTCGTTGTACCTCGTCTACCCTCCTTGCGCCCTTGTCGCTCTCACCCTGTTCTTGTTGTCGCACTCGCACTCGTACGCTCTGTACTATATCACTTCGCACGTCCTGTATGTCTCAAGCTGTGTGGGCCGCTGTGCTCGCTGTTCTGTATGCCTTTCTGTAAATTCCCTGGCCAATGTACTAGGATACAATACGATGTATTTTCTATGCGCTGTCGTACGCCCCAATATGCCAAGATGCACCAACAATTAAATTCAATTCATATATTCTCGTACGCTGGGATATGCATGTGCACCCGTCGTATGGAAGCGTATGCCAGCGGAAATGGCGGTACGCTGCCATACGCTCGTTATGTCGAGTTTGCGACGCATATGTTCCTCTGCACTTTTGTGTTCCGTCCATGCGCTCCCGTGTGTCGGGAGTATGCGCGCGTATGGGAACCTAGCCGCGCGTAGTCAGTTCTCACCGGGGCTCAGCGCCTGCAGTTCGCGTGGCTTCGAGCAGAACCACAAATCATGCAAGTGAGTGTCCTGCAAGCAAGCCGCACTCCAGATTGTCTGACAGGTTCTGATTATGGGCGAATAGACAAGCACCACGGGATGCTGCTAGCTTACCTGGGCAATTCGGCCATGAGAACGCATCGCCGCCCGCCCATATATATATATGATAATCGTATATGGGCGCACTTATGAAAGTAGGCCCACAGTTTGCTCTCCTCTCTCACATGTATATATGACCACCGACAGCAAGAAATCCGAGACTTTACCGCCGACAGACCAGATGGCAAGCGACCTTCAGATTGAACATGCCGACGCGACGCCTGTCGTGGTCAGCAACGATATGCGCAGCCCCAATGTGAGTACGTCCATGTACTCACTATAGTTCGTCTGACGCGAGGTTCCAGACTTACGAGGGCGACCAACATGAAGATGCTGACGATACTGCCTGGAGGTTCCCTACCGCCGAAGTGCGTATGCAGCAGATTCATCCGCCAATTACTCAGGTCCAATGACATTACTAGGAAATACGCGAAGGGCTGTCTGCAGAATTTACTCAGGAACAGAAGGATGGCGTATGGGCCGAGGCTGCCGAAGCCGTCAAGACATACCACGATGGGCTGGTAGCGCGGTGGAAGGAAGAAATGGACACCCTCCTAGTGTATGTGAGTGTCGAATCCTCCGAGGTAACGTGTCAATAGAAATGCTAATGCAGTACTTACACAGGCTGGTCTGTTCTCCGCGGTCCTAACTGCCTTCAACGTCCAGTCCTACCAGCTTTTACAGCCTGACCCTATGGATCCAACGCTCGCGGTACTCCGGGAGATATCGGCGCAGCTAAGCAGCTTCACTGTTGCACCGCCTTTCGTGAACGCTACCCGCAGCTTCGACTCTCTCAATGTTTCCCAGCCTTCATTTCACGCGCCCGGATCCGCGGTGTGGCTCAACACCCTATGGTTCGCCAGCCTTGTGTGCAGCCTCTCGTCGGCGTCCATAGCCCTATTTGTGAAGCAGTGGCTTCACGAAGCGACGGTGCAGGGGACTTCTCGCAAGAGCGGGCGGCTTCGACAGTACCGGTTACACGGGCTGCTGAAATGGCAGGTCGGAGCGATTGTGGTCGCCCTCCCCATTCTGCTACAGATCGCCGCTGTACTCTTCCTCGTTGGCCTCTTGGTCCTGCTCTGGACCTTGCACAACACAGTAGCCGCGATCACTTCAGCACTAGTGGCCATGCTCTTCGCCTTCTTCCTCATCGTCACTATCCTGCCAGTCTGGAAGGCCGATTGCCCGTACCGCTCTCCCACGTCCTTCACGATCTACGGTATCATCAGAATCACACGCAACTCCGCCATGCGATTGCTTCGGTGGTTGGGCCGAATGTTTTACACCGTCTACGCCACTGTGGTGTGCGGCACGCCGCGACTTGTGCGTCTTCATAAATTTGCGTATGCGCGCCGCTATCGGGACATGCCTACCTGGCGCGGCCGGGATTTCAACGCTCTTAACGAGCGAACCGGCGCCCTCGATCGTGCCATGGTCACCAAGGCATACACCACAACAACTGACACCAAGTTTATGTCCTTCATGCCGATTATCTTCCCCGACCTCCCATCCGGTGATATCGTCAGGTGCTCCAAAGACATCACCGATTATGAAGAGGCGGAATTTGGCCAAGGGGGATTTGACCGAGGCGTGGTCGAGGATCCGTTGGCCTTACCAATGATGGTAATGTACGCCCTCCGACATATGCTCACACGATCCGACAAGGGTTCTTACGGATGGCGACGGGATTGTTTCGAGATAATTCGACATTTCTACATACCCGACGTGATCACGGAACGGTATGCGGAGATCGCATGCAAGACGTTGTGCCAGCTAGCAGTGGAAGACCCTTCATACGAGCTGTTCTCGGCCCAAGCCTATCACGTTCTGACGAGAGGCTATGGTGGCCAGGGGCATCACTCGTACGATACTCTCTGTCATGGTTTGTCAGCTCCAAATGGTATCACGGTGTATGTGGCGCTGACGTTCGTTTCGCAGTCAGAGCTATGGTGGAGCAGGGCTTGACAATATGGAACCCGTCTGACGGGTGGCGAACGTACATGCAGTACATGAAGACAGTCCACTGCCTCTTACATTACGTCGACGAAACGGCCTCCGGACGCTCAAAGCTTTCTCCATCCCAGAAGCAAATCGTACTCGCCTGGTCCCGAGAAGCTCTCTCGCGGCTTCATCAGTGGCTGCGCAATCTGGAGTGGTACGGGCTCCATGCTAAGTGTATCGGTGGCAAATCCCCGCGACCAGACTCTGTTTATGTCGCCACTTTCCCTCACGTCGCATCCCATTACTTCCTGAAAGGGCTTATAAACCCTCTTATCGCGTTGCGCTCAACAGCACGGGGCCGCGAGCTGGTCTCCGACGAGTTAGTCTCCGCTGTTGATTCTGCATGGTACTCGGCGCGGTTGGCATATCCGAATGCCATAGACCCCAGTGAAGGTGCGACGTACATATGGTGTACCGGGCTGGACCAGATTGAGGCAAGATTGGCGGATCTGACTCGGAGACAGGCTACACAAATCCTTCCTCCGGACATGAAGTAGTCGGGGCGCGGTGGATCGTCCTACCAGCTCATGGAAGTTCATAGATCAATGTCACACTACTTACGGACGATCTCGCTGGTTAATTAGATGCTGCTCGTACACGCCTACCAGCCATTTGTCCACGTAGTCATAATTCTCTCGGAATCATGATACAGCTACTGCGGCCCGAATGATGGGCACGACTAGAGTACATAGTAACGAAAGTCACCTCGAGCGACTCGGACGCCGAGACTTCCGAGTTGTCGGGCCGCGGCCAATCGTCTGTCTAGGAGAGATATTAGAGTTACGTCACCTCTCGCGTAGTAGGGTACTCATATGGGCGCAAGTACCTGTGCCTGCACACTTGAGCTCTGTTCGTCCATTCAAGTACTCGCTACACTGTACAGAAGATGTTACCGATGGACCAAATCCGAGTCCCACATGACGCTACTGAGCTGACACTTGTCGCTGAGGACTCATCTGAGAACAGGGCTATTAATGATCCGCAAGGTGTGAGTGAAGGCTCATGGCTAAATCAGCCTTGACTGATCGAGGCTTAGGCCGACGAGGACCATAGTCTTGCTGACCAGTGCGACGATAAGGCCTGCTCATTTCCGACCCCTCAGGTAAGTGAGCGAAATTCGATGATTGCCTTTGACTGGTGTCTCAGAACATCCGCAGGAAATATGTGAAGAGCTTTCCAACGAGCACACCCCCGAGCAGAAGGAGAAAGCATGGGCGGAGGCAGCGGAGGCAGTGAAGGCATACCATGATCAATTGGTGCGCCGCTGGAAGGAAGAGATGGACACTCTACTCGTCTACGTGAGTATTGTGACTAAGTCGGAGACGTGCCCCTTTACTGATGCAGAAATTCATTCACAGGCTGGCTTGTTCTCAGCGGTGTTGACCGCATTCAACGTGCAGTCATATCAGCTGCTACAGCCCGCCCCATCCGACCCAACACTCGCCATACTCCAGCAGATCTCTGAACAGCTTAGCAGCTTCACCGTCTCCGGGCCGTTCGTCAATGCTACCAGGAACGGTGACAGCCTCTCTGGTACTACCGGCCAGCCTTCGTTCCAGGCACCGGTGTCCGCGGTTTGGCTCAACACGCTGTGGTTCTCCAGCTTGGTCTTCAGCCTTGCGTCAGCATCGGTTGCTCTGTTCGTGAAGCAGTGGCTTCAAGAGGCAACCGTGCAGGGATCTACCCGAGAGAGCGCACGGCTCCGACAATATCGGGTAGACGGGCTACTCAAATGGCGTGTCGGAGCTGTAGCTGTAGCCCTCCCCATTATGCTGCAGTTAGCTGCAGTTCTCTTCCTCATAGGTCTTGTGGTTCTCCTTTGGACCCTACACAGAACAGTGGCTGCAGTCACATCGTCTCTCGTCGCCATTCTCTTCGTCTTCTTCCTGGCCGTGGTGGTGTTGCCAGTGTTTCAGGCGGACTGCTCCTACCGCTCTCCGGCCTCCTTTGCGCTCTATGCAATTGTCAGGCATATACGCAACACGACCGCACGGACGCTTCGACATATTTCTCGTCTTATCTGCGATCGGCCCGCTTTCCTGCGCCACGGTATTCCCTCCTACCTCTTGGACTGCCTTCACGATTTCGCATATACCTATGGCAGATACGCCGATTATATGCCAACCTGGCGTGGTCGGGACCAACGTCGCATCCACGAGAACGTCGGCGCGCTCGATCGCGCTATAGTAACTACCGCATATACCTCTACATCCGACACGAGGTTTGTGTCTAACATGCCGACCACATTCCTTGACCTGTCTCCCAATCAAGTGGCCAAGTGTTTCACCGACATCTGTAACTTCGAGCAGGCGCACTGGGGAGAGGGGACAAGGGATGTCGGTCTGCGCAAGGATCCCACAGCTCGGCAGTTCCTCGTTATGTATGGCCTCCGACACATGCTGATGAGGGCGGACAAGGGCAGCGCTGCATGGCTAGAAGACATTCGCTTTATCTATCAACGGTTCTGTATGCCAATAGAGGCGCATGCCAACCAGCGGTATGGGGACCTCGCGATCAGGACGCTGTGCCACCTCGGACTGGTGGAAGACCCTCCAACACGCACGCACTTCTTTCAGTCAGCCGACTGGATATTGAGCAACATCTATGGCGAAGGAGGTGCTCATCATACGTACGAATCCCTCTGTTACGGTGCGTACCCTCGGATTGAGTCGCAGTTTGACTCGCACTTACTTCGGCCACTTACACATTTCACCAACAGTGAGGGCTATGGTGAAACAACGGATGGGAGCCGTCCCAGCTCCGTGTGAAGATTTCTGGGCTCTCAAAGCAAAGTTGCTCTCGATCCACGGCGTCCTGCGGAGCATTCACCATGTGTCCTCTGGATGCGCTCAGCTCTCTTCTGCACAGAACGATACGATGATTGCTTGGAGTAGGCAAGTCGTCCCCCACATTCATCAAAGTCTGCGCGAGCTGGCGTGGACAGAGTTGAGCGTCGGTTGCGTTAGTCCGACTCCAGGAGACTCGCGGTCCACACTCGCATTCACCCACTACGCATCTGGATATCTTGTTAGGGACGTCATCGACCCGCTCCTCGACATATGCTCTACGCAGCCAGGATTAGAGCTAGTCCCTGAAGGGATAGTATCTACTCTCCAGTCTGCATGGTTCTCGATAAAATCGACATACCCCGGCCAGGTACTAGACATCGATGTCGTCAATATCCGATGTTCAGGCCTGGAAGTCATAGACGCGAGATTGGCTGAACTGAGAGCGGCGGTCGTCGGTCGTCTTCCTAGCGCACGCACAGCTCGCAAGCCCATTCATGACACTATGTAGCTTTCCACAACGTATGTATATCGCAGTCATGTTCATACTTGACAGTCCAGATGATCAGAGAAGTTCGAGATTCGTCCCCAAATCCGTGATATTTCTATAGACAGTCCGGAACTAGCGTCGCTCGAACTACGACAACCATTTGGCCTTGAATCCAGTCATCGAGGATATACGCAGTGGTTTCCTAGGTAGAGGAACTTGGTACTCAGCAGTCCACCACCCTCGGACGGGTCGTATAGAGACGAGGCGGAGGCACATGCTTGCGCGCTCAGTGCTGCATCGGCGTCGACACACGAGATGCTTGGGCAGCGTGTCGTGAACTTGTAGAGCCCGCGCGACTAGCTCCACGCTATTCCTCAAGGTTAAAATACATACCCACATTGCCGCCGGCCTTCCCGCTTGCGCCTGGCAAGTCTGTGACGTTCATATTACGCGCTGCTCACCCGCCGCCATCCCGACGACTCGGAGGAGACTTGCTGCGATGTTCCGGGTTTTAGCTTGAGCGACGAACAATCGTGACCGCATTCGGCATGCGCATTCATCCTCAGGCCCCTTGTAACGGCGCAACTTCAACAAGCGAGAGGCGCAGTTGGCGCACCAATAAAGGACGATAAGTAGTCTTGAAATTGGCCCGGTGCGTCCCGGTCCTGTAGAGATCAAATGGAGACAGAGATTCGATTCATGTTCAGAGGTGCAGGTGAGTGCAGGCGGGAGAGAACAGAGAAGCGCTGGACTACTATGGGCGCTCCTGATCCTGCCTCTTCCAATCAATGCCATGACCATGTAAGTACCATCACCGACTTCAAGCCTATGAACCACCTCACGTCGACATAGCGTTGCGCTCGCATGCGGGTGTGCTGGAGATGGAAGTAAGTTTGGTGAAATCATATCGACTCATACTTCAAGTTAGTAATGCTCGACTAGATGATCATCGGCGTGTTCGAGTAACTTATATGAATTTCTAGGTGTCCTGAAGTCCTCTTTTACCTCAAAGCCTCTCTTTGAAAATCACTGGGCGAATACCACTGGCGTCGGCAATGGATACAGCTTCCGTGACGGGACAGGAGCTGAATATAACTCATGGAACCCGCAATCAAGACAATTCAAAGGCCTCAGAGCCGATCGGGATGTGTTTACAGTACGTCCTCACCTATGTGTGCTGCGGTCTGACCGAGAATGTCGGTGTGCATGAGGATCCATGGAGTTCTGATTGACATCCTCTTTGACCCGCTCAGGCGCGCGCCGGTATCAAAAGCGTTCGACGTGACAGAATCCCACGGGACGTTCATCGGATTCCCGTATAAGTTGTGTTCGAGCTCTAGGTTTCGACGCCTATCGCACAACATCCAGTCCTGTCGACATGGTGGAAATCCGGGGAGAACTGGTGTGGTTCATCACGGGTGCGTACCCGTCCACATCTGGAAGATCGCCCTACTGAATTAGTCTTCCGATTGTGTGCGCACGCGTGCGTGTGCAGGCACCTCTTCTGGGCTTGGGCGCGCACTCGTGTATGCAGCCCTGAAGCGTGGAGATTGCGTGATTGCTACTGCACGCTCACTGGAGAAGATCGAAGACTTCCCCAAGACGGACAAGATTCGGCTCATGCAGCTCGACGTCACCGAGGGCTTCGCAAGCATCCAAGCCAAGCTCCATAAGGCGATCGGCTTCTTTGGCCGTGTCGATGTCGTAGTGAACAACGCTGGAACCGGTGTACCGAGCATCCTTGAGGAGGGCGGGTGAGTATGTCGTGTGTTGTGACCATGCACGACGGGTGTGCATCGTGCGTGCTCATGTTCCTCGTGTCAGGTCGGATCTGCTGCGCAAGCAATTCGACGTTAACCTCTTCGGACTAGCGGATGTCACGAACGCAACACTGCCTCACATGCGTCTCCGCCGGAGTGGGACCGTCGTCCTCATAGGAAGCAGATCGAGTTGGGCTCAGCTTCCGGTCAGTGCGGTTTCGGTGGAGTCAGTACTTACGATAAGCTGACGATTGCGTCGGCCGACAGTCGGCAGGTGAAGTGTTCATCGGCGCTCCGACCATTCCAAATACATTGACTTTTGCATATCGCTAGGGTTGTACGCATCATCCAAGGCTGCGGTCCGAGGTAAGCACACAGACTTGCTTCTTGCATAGATATCCCCATGCGGGATCGTCCACGCCACAATATCTGGCCCTTGTATAGAGCTGATCACCCTCGTTCGCCGTAGTCCTCGGAGAAGGCCTCAACGAAGAACTTACGCCCTTCGGCATCCGCACCCTCATCGTGGAACCAGGCTTGTTCCGCACCAACTTCCTCGATGACCCGGTCTATGCAGGCAACCCCATACCCGACTACGATGTCATGCGTGAGGAGATAGCGAAGCGCCGCCGAGGAGCCCGGGAGCGCATGAACGGGGACCCAGCAAAGGCGATGGAACTGCTCGTAGATGTGGTTCGCGGGGAGGGCAAGGCGAAGGGCAAGGCCTGGCCGCTCTATCTCCCGCTGGGCTGGGCGACGGATGATGCTATCCAGGCCAAGACGAAGACAATACTGGGCGTACTGGACGAGTGGAGAGATGTCATCCGGGATCTGGACTATGATCAGGAGATGTAATTCGGAGTTTGGTCGGCGAGGTGTGTTCTCCGTTGTACGCACTGTTGCGTGTCGTACGACCGTGCAGTATGATATTTTCCCCCAGAACCAGTCGTGCGAGATTAAGTTCGCCTGTGCAATCTCGACAAATCGCAAGTGCTGTCATACGGAACCCTGTGCGATCGATGCGCGCGATAGTTGAGGACCACCTGCTCTACGACCAAGGGGAAACGGCGCTTCCTCAATCGGACAGCAGGCCAAGAAGTACTTCACCGTCGTGCTTGACGTCAGAACGTCGTTCTCGGCCATCGTAGCTCAAGCTCAAGCAATCTCAGAATCATCTCAGCGCAACCTTGCCTCGCAACATCTCTGCAGAAGGACGGGAATGACTCAGTGAGTGCTCTTCCTCGCCTCCGCCAGTTCTGGCAGCCTTCGCAGGTCGCCGCTTCGATCTTCTGCGCGTCGGGACTTCAATACAGTCGACGATCCGAGTGAAGAACGGCTAGCTGCACATGCGATCTCGCATGGTCGTAGCAGCGTGAAGGAGCCCTTACCAGACACGACCTGACGTCAAGCCGGCCACATGCGGGTACCCCAGCACACCGCGTGCTATGCGACTCTGGTAGAGTTACGCGGCGCCCGCGCTCCTCGGACGAGCCTCCGCGTACCTCTGCCAGCAGGATGCCGTTGCAGGGACAGCGCTGAGGGGGGCTTCTAGCTTCGCAAATGATCAGTGGCACCTCCAACTCAGACCCTGCGACGAGGCCTGTACGGCAACGCAACTGACGAGTTTGGGAGATGTTTGTGCCGTGCCGGGCACGTGTATAGGGTGGCCGTGCAGCCATTGAACCTGGACACTTCGATCGGGCAGTGGGTCTGGCTATCTGAAAGCACTGGCACGGAAAGGACCTCGCAAGAAGCTGGGTGTTCAACGTCGAGGGCTGCTCGATGGGGTACATCGGGCCACTTTCCGGTTGCCGCTGTGCTGCATCGCACGAAGAATGACGAATTCGTGGGCCTGGTCGCTAACCATCCTCATATCGAGCCTGGTCGGCGCTGGCGCTAGGTCCAGGGAAGCTGCAGTTCAGGCCGGCTTAAGTCCCGTAATCTTGTGCCTCCTATCGCCTCGAATCACGAGGAGATTCTGAGGAGCAGATCGCTTCATAAGAGGTGATTCGCAGCGGAGTCGCGAGGGGAAGCAATGCGGCCCGAGTGGGTGCTGGCGTTCACGGGTTGAGCTGGGTGCATTTGTCGGCTGGAATAGGTCGCTGAGGACGTGTAGAGCGGTGAGGTTGGAGTGCACGCAGGCTCAACATTGTGGACATGTGGACTCAACAGTGTGGACATGCGGACGGCTGATCGGTGGTGCTCCGTGGAGAAGCGCAAAAGGCGGGGTTCTTACAGGACGCGGAAGCATGAGCCATGGAAGGATCCGGAATGCCTTGCAGCGAGTTTGTGGGCAGAGAATACGGATACTAATGTGCATGGTGCACCGGAGCAGTCTGGCCAAGCCTTGCCGGACTTGGGCTTTGTGCTGCTGACGGATATGACGTCCTGAGAAGTGTGCCCCGTCGCGATTAGGGTTGCTTGCAGAAGGCGAGCTTGCACATACATGATTCAAGTCATCCGCGGAGGCATAGGATGGAGGAATCGATCATCTATGAGCCGTTTTAGGACTTGTTCGATTCGTGTCTTGTCTACATGACGTTCTGGCCGCTGCAATGTCACCATAAATCCGCAACAGAGACGGACCGTCGGGAGCCTATCTTGCAGGCTAGCCTCAAATCAAGGTGACGGCTCATACAGCCTATAAAACAGGAGGTACGCGTTATTATCCCGCTCTCTGTGAAACTCGCGGGTGTTTACTGGAAGTCGCATCGGCAGACGTAACACCGGTCAATTACAACCGAGTACTCTGTCCAGGCCCGTGTATGACTTAGGCGAGTCGGAGTGTCTTGACAGATGGGACGGGATCGCGGATGACGGTTCCATCTGCACCGGAGCCCGACCGTGCACCGTCCGATACCACGCATCGTGGTTTGTACGTATTCGATACGTCTATCCTCCTCCTTGAACCGGGAAGACCGTTCGCAGCTGGTATCCTGGCACCCCTATAGCGGGACATGAGGACGCACCTGCCACCGGCTATGCATGACGTGGGATCCCAATGACGAACGGGGAAGCTTGTCGCCAAGTCTCTAGTTTCACCGATGGGCTGGCGGAGGGCGGAGAGAGCCCGCTTGTTTCTTTCATTAATGAGACAATGACAGCGTCTTGTGGAGTTTCCGCGGGCTCTCCATTCAGTGTTAATTTTGTCTACCCCAGCATGGGAACGTGTTCCGACCATCCCGCCTGCCTGACGAAAATGACCGGATGGTCGCCGGTGTTTCGCCTCCGGATGTTCAGGGATCGCTACAACGGAGCGCAGGTCGTCGGGACTGTCTTCTCTTCTGTGTCACGCTTTCAATGCAGACCCTGAAGCCGCCATCTGTCAATCATGGTATAGACTGCGTCGTCTGGGTCTCGCCTGGATGCTGCATTCAACGGTCGGAGCAGCAGCGGAGGGCCAAACTACAGAACTTGCCTTATGGGGAATGTGACAGATTCCCACCACGTGACCGCAGTTCAGACGTGCTGGCGACGCGACTTGGGCTGCTCTCTTCGCGACCGACCACCACCTTCACGCTTCCCACTACCGGCTCGTCCGCGGCGCGGAGACGTCACATTGGATGCAGCGAGGTTACGGCCTGGACTCGCATGGAGATCGGCCTGTCACGTACGTGCTTCAACGAAGAGTCGGAACTCTGATCAGTCTGAGAAGGGTTGGAGCAGGGCTCACAGCGTTATGAACTATGCAAACCGGAGTTGGGACGACCAAGTCATGTCTTCTTTCCGGATGATTGACGAATAGTGCGCATATAGGCATCCTGCATGACCTTGTACTTCGATGCTAACGCTCGGAGTGGGCAGGTCTCCCGCGGCACGATGTCCGCTTTCCGAACGGAGCACACGTAAAGATCAGGCGGACATACGAATACCTCATGAGTCACATGGGCGGTTTATGGACACTCCACATCGGTCGGTCTGCTCGACACGGGCATCAATCTAACTCTGGTCGGCACTGTGCTCGCTGGCGGAGATTGGAACTGTACCCGAACGCACCAGCCTGGCCATGCCTACGACATACGTGTGGTCCAACGCTTTCTTGTGGCGTTGTGGAGGAGATTACTGGCCACACGCGGATTTGAAGGCATTATGCGCGCCGTTTCCCCGGGGGTCTCTTCCTCAGGAGGCGGGGAACCCATGCCTCCGCCTTCTCTTCGCTCTTACATGGCGACCTTGTGCGCGTGGTCGAGGCATGTGCGGACTGTCCACCGTGGAGGGTGGCTTCTCGAGGCTTGAAGCCCGCGCAGAAGCTGGCTAGGGAGGCAAGAACAGATGCAAGTTTAGCTGCGTCCGAGCTCGAGGTGAGTAGAAAAGTGCACTGCTTTACTGCTACGACTCGGCAGATCGCTGACGTGGGAACGTACTAGGCGCCCATTATGCTCAGCGCCCGGTCCTACATGTCTGTAGCTGTTCTTCTGGCTGCTCGACGCGATCGGCTCCAGCAAGAAACGGTTCTGCGAGCTGAGGCACCGTTGTGTTGTGTCGGCCCTGTGGCCTCCGGCCGTGTGCCAAGGTTGTCGGTGCCGTGGCGGGCTCTCGCATCATTCCGTTACACCCACGGAGGTCAATGTGTCAAAGTCCGCGGTCAGGCCCGATGATACACAAGGCCGAATCTCCTCGGACCTGTGCTCGCGCTCCCCCGCCGCTTCCCCATCCAACACCGTACTTTGCCTTCACAGGCCGATTCTTCTCGTCTCCGTCTCCAGTCGTCCGTTATTCCACGCATCCCTTCTGATCGTTGTCCGCTTCGGGATAACGAATCGTTCGCCGCTCCCTTCTTGGTTGCTCAAGCCCGACTGTCGACCCTGCACATGGCTGTCCCTGTCCGTGTCTCATAGCCAGAGCCGCACTTCCGGGCCCAGCCTTTTCATATTCCGCGACAGGCCATCTGACACCCGTCCGAAGCCTACTCTGGGAGTGGGAGGCCTTTGCGTAGCCGCACACTCCTATGGCTCACCTATTCATCGTTGCGCGAACTCGGCATTACTTAGACCCCTCCGTCGCAAACCCGGTCGTCGGACACTAGCGGCTATCCCCTCCCCTTCTCCTTCTCTCTCCGACCCCCATACAACAATCCCCTTACCCATCTGACTGGACGACCGCCAGATACGCACAGATCTGGTCCCGAAATACGGCTCAATCTACACTGCCGCTTCTGTCCACCGATTTCGGCAAGTCCACGTTCAGCGGACTGGAAGCAGACGCGCGGACCACGCCGCTTACATTATTTGGTCGCCTCGCTGATCACCTCGCCCTACTCGCCACCCCTTGTTTGAGCGGCAGCCTAACGTGCTTAGGTGGATTCCTCTTGTCAGTCGCGTCATCTCCGAGGACATCATCTGATAAATACCTGTGCCGCGTTTGCATTCCCCCCCTGGACTGGCTCGTTTAACAGCTGTCCTCCTCTGCTCTGCGGCATCACTCTATCCCCTCCGTTCCCTCCTGTCATTCCTCCGATGGGCGACACAGTCAGCATCTTCGTTGAGAGCGTCCTCATATGTGCGGTAACATGGACGCTGTGGAGATACTTCCGGCAGGTGTTTGTCAGGAACCACCTTGACAACATTCCGGGGCCGCCATCGCCATCATGGGTTACAGGTGAGTTGTTCTGCCATATATCGCTGTGTCCCGTCGACGCTCGGTAGCCGGCGTCGATCCTCGCGATCTCCTCGCTAAAGGCTTGTTTAGGTAACCTGCCACAGCTGTTCAATCGACAAGGCATGCCCTTCTACCGTGATCTGATCGAGAACTACGGCCCCGTGGTGCGGCTCCAAGGTGCACATGGCGTAAGTGAATCCACTGTTTGTGAATCCAGGTATTGACGGAGACCGCAAAGCGCAAGATTTTGTACGTCTACGACCCCAGGGCCATGAATAGCATCGTCGTCAAGGATCAGTACTCGTACGAACAGCCGGACTGGTTTATCAAGTGAGGCTTCTTCTGACTTCTGACCACTTATGATCCGTTCGCGGTCGGCTCATGTCGTTATTTCAGGAGCAATCTTCTGACGCTCGGGCCCGGATTGCTCTCCACCCTCGGTAGGCCTCACCTCTCCCACACTGCCGGAGCCCTTGCGGTTCTAATCCCCCTTTGTTTACTTGTCGCAGGGGACCATCATCGCAAGCAGCGCCGTATGCTTAACCCCATCTTCTCCATAAACCATATGCGCCACATGATGCCAATGTTCTACGATGTCGGGCACAAGGTCCGTATTCCGACTTCTGTCGGCCCTTGGCCGCTCCCTCTCACCAACACTTACCCGTCGTGCTTCTCTTTCCCGGTCGCCGTGGCTTCCGTCCTCCGTGCTTCCCTTCGACCCGTCCCTGGTCGCGGTTGGATACGTAGCTTCAAACAGCTATCGTAGAGCGCGTGCGGAGTGCGCCCGCGGAGATAGACATGCTCAACTGGATGGGTCGTACTGCGCTTGAACTAATCGGTCAAGCGGGACTGGGATACTCTTTCGACCCTCTGGAAGAGGACGTCACGCCTGACGTATACGCGGAGGCCATCAAGTCATACGTGTCAGTACTTCCCCGCTCGTTCCCGTGGTTCGTCTTCCGCATGGACGGTTGCTAACGGAATACGCCACGATACAGGCCAGCGCTGTACTCCCTGTCGGTGTTTCGGTGGGCGATGCCGTACGTCTCGCTCATCGGGACGCCTGGGTTCCGACGGAGAATCCTGGAATGGATCCCCATGAAGCGCCTGCACAAACTTAAGAGCGTCGTCGATACGATGCACAAGCGCGCCAGGGAGATATACAACGAGAAGCGAGCGCTCCTTGACAGGGGTGATGAAGCTCTGCTCGAGCAGGTCGGCGAGGGGAAGGATCTGATGAGTATCCTCTGTGCGTAGCTCTTTCGCTCGGGCGCCGGCTCCATACTGAAGCGCCCCGACGTGCTCGAGACAGTGAAGGCCAACACCCTCGCATCCGTGGAGGATAGATTGTCCGAGGAGGAACTCGTCGGTCAGATGGTGTAAGAGCTGTCTTCTTTCGTTCGGGAGCGCCACAACCGGGCTCCTGGTGCAGGCTTGTCTGACATACCGCGCGTTGTCCCCGCAGCACGATGACTTTCGCGGCGATGGACACGACATCGAACGTGCTGTCACAAATCCTCCATCTTCTGGCACAGCAACCGGACGTCCAGACACGACTGCGCAAGGAGGTCCTTGGCGCAACCTCCGGCGGGAAAGAGCTCTCTTATGACGAGCTGAGCACACTACCCTTCCTCGACGCGGTCTGCCGCGAGACCCTCCGTCTGTACGTAGTCCCCGCTTTCTCTCATACCCTTGTATGACGCTCTGGACCGTGCTAATCTGTATCTGCTCTCCTCCCTCTTTCGGCTTCCCACACTTAGGCATCCGCCCGCGACGTTCATCTTCCGAGAGTACGTGTGCATCCCTGTTCCTAGTGCCCGTTCCCACCCTGATCAGAGGTTAAACCTGCCGCTTACCTGGCTGGTATCTTTCTTCTCTGCAGGGCGCAGCGCGATATGATCCTCCCGCTATCGGAGCCTATCCGTGGTGTCGACGGAGCGCTCATGTCCGAGATCCCCATTCCGAAAGACACCGTCGTGCTGGTCGGCATACTGGGGTCCAACATGAACAGGCGGACATGGGGCGATGATGCGTGGGAGTGGAAGCCTGACCGCTGGCTCTCCCCACTGCCCGAGGCGGTTGCGGGGGCCCACATTCCTGGGGTGTACTCGAATCTGTGAGTTTTCTTGTTTGTGTGCGGGGAGGCCGGCGATGCTAATCTGCACATGCAGGATGACGTTCATCGGCGGTGGGAGAGCGTGCATGTACGTCTCATGTGGTTTATAGCGTGTTTAGCGGTGGTTGCTCACTGGTTACCTTTCTACCGCATACAGCGGCTTCAAATTCTCTCAATTGGAGATGAGTAAGTACCTCAATTTCTGTCTCGAGCTCGGCTCTCTGACGCGTTCTAATCGTTCCTTGTAGAGGTCGTGCTCGCCCTGTTGATTTCGAAGCTCTCGTTCGAGATGTCGGACAAGTCAATCGTGTGGAACATCTCCGGCATCCGCTTCCCCACCGTCGGCGTCGACGGCACGAAACCTGAGCTGCCGCTCAAGGTCTCGCTGTACAAGGACGCAGCATGATCCTTTCTGGGCTGCCGCTGCCGATGACGGTTGCGGCCACGAACTCAACGTCACTATGAACGCCCGCCGGTTCCTCAGCTTATTCGTTCTTCGCTGTCCATTTATCATTATGCTAGACTCCTGCCTCCGCCGACTCCGGTGCCCGCCGTTCACTGGCCTTCTGCCCGCCGCCCACCGCATCCCTACACCTACAGGAACGTATCAGCGCTCGACTCGTACAGTACCTACCACGACCCCCCAGCGCCGTGGCGGCCGGGTGCGGTTCGGGCGCAAGGAACAGGGAACGCTGCCGTCCGCCACATGCGTAACGTAACGTAACGTTGTTGTACAGTTTCTTGTCATCCCCCCTCGCCATCGGCCTACGCTGATTGTATCACCAGTAATGTGTATGCGCGACCCAGTCGTACCTTACTCTTAATCTTACAATGCTAGGAATCTATCCTCCCCCCCTCGCCCGCACGCTTGAACCTCTCACCTCTCAAGCTCCGCGCTGCCTCACGCGCACGCCTCACGCCCCCACCTTCTATCTCGATGACAAGCTCGTGCGTCAGGAGGAGGCGGCGGCGGCGGCGCTGCTGCGGCCAGTGCAAGTTAACCAGGGCTGCCACGACAAGATGGTCGCAGCCTGAGTGAGAAGTGACGGTTGGGCGTCGACGTGCCAAGGATAGACGAGCGCGTCGACCGGCCTGTGCTGCATGCGCATTCGATCGCATGGTTAGTCGCTCGGACTCGCGGGGCGACGTGGACGGTGACATCGACTCGAGATGGGACCATACCGGGTTGACAGCATGCGCCCGCGGGCCGCCAGTGCCAACAACGCCGCATCTACAGCGCGCAAGAGGGGCATCTGCGCTCCGGTCGTTCCCCGTGCCACAATCTGAACGATGCTCGAGGTGCTGGACAGCTTTCTCGAACGGTCGACCGAGGTGAGTCGCTGCTCATACTTGGGGCCGCTCGGGTCACAACGCCGACGCCCCGTCTGCCGCGAGTCCCACACAAGAGTAAGCTTCATGCTCTATGCTGTAGAGCTTTGAGCCCGCAGCACTAGAGTTAGGCAGGGTCGCACGAATCTTGATTGATCTGCACGACGCGTGCAGGCGGACTCAATGGAGAGTCTCTGCATCGTGAACATCGAGAGCAATTGAGATGGCAAACAAGATTTCGGGCGCGGAGGGGAAGGCGAGTCCTATGGTACGCACCGCGGGACATCCCGGCCATCCAAGACGAACCACGTCAGAGAGGCCTCTGCCTGGCTTCGATTCGTGCGGAGCCTGCCGCGGCGTAGCAGTGGGCAGAACGCACGCCGGAATAGGCCCGCCGGGCATGCGAAGGTAGAGTGGTCGTTGTATGTATGCACGCACGCACGGGAGAGAACGCGCCAAGAGAGTGTAGGATAGCATGTGAGTTACTTCATACAGAGTACAATGTGCATGACAGGAACACGACACAACTTCAAGGGAACGACAGAATGTACTCCTTCATCTGCATCTCCCAACTGCATTGAGGCAATCCGTTCGTGTCCTGCCCACTTCCGCCGCACTGCTCAATCATCAACGGGCGTACTTGTGCCATGACGCTCTTGAGTCCGGCCTTGACGTCCTGCGTGCGTCGCTTGAGTTCGGGCAGAACCTTCTTCGTCGAGGAGAACGAGGCCAGGCCCTTGCCGCGAGGAAGGAGACCCGAGAACAAGGACGTGAGGCCGCTTGAACCCGCATTCGGACCAGGGAGAGCGTCTTCGCCTGTCGAGGGGACAGCAGCAGCCGAAGCCGGAGCGGGGGAGACGTGCGATCCAGAGCCAGGAGCAGGGACAGGAGGGGCAGGAGGGACAGGAGAGTACGAGCCTGCGTTGTTTTGCATCGCGTTGACAGGACCGCCTTGAGGACCACGAGCGAAGAGTCTGCTGTATATGCGCCGCCGCTGAGGAGATGTGTTCGCAGCCGCGACAACTGCGTCTTCGACTTGCTGATACGTGTGCGAGCCGGGGGTGGCGAGCGCCTCAAGGAGGTGGGACGTCTGGTTGTACGCGATGTAGCGAAGCTTGGGGTAGAAGTGCACCATAGAGCCGGGCGTGCCGCAGACGACAGGGCAGTCGGGGTTGGGGCAGCCGGCGGGTGTGTTGCCGTTCTCGTCAAGACACTTGCCATGAAAGTAGCTGGGGAAGATCGCGGTCTCCATGTCGTCGTAGGACTGCTTGTGGTAGGCAGACAGGATAGGCTTCAGGTAGCCAAGCGAAGTCTCCACAGATGGGCGACTTGGGATGAGGTCGCAAATCTGAGCGGCCTAAACACATGCTCGCCATGAGCAACAAACGGGCAGTGTTACGCGCAGAGACTCACGAGGCTGTTCAAGACACTGTCGATGACCGTAGTATAGTTGCCGAGCCAGGCATTCGTGCATCCGACGATGCAGTCGCCTTCGCAAGCGAGGACGGTGGCCGGCACCGCCAAGAGAGAGATGAGCGAGAGGAAGCGCATTTTGAGGATGCCGCAGCTGAGCAGAAGGACTAGAGTTTCGAACCGTCAAGGCTCTTGAAGGGCGGGAGGACCGGGGATGTTGAGGGCGGGAGACAAGGAGCGAACCGACTGGTCTTCGGTTTATGAACGACCTGAACCAGGGACAAATACCGATCAACAGCCGCTTAGCGCCCATATCGTCTGCTCCCTCATGGACCCATAACGCCACGATATGTTCCTCTTGGCGATGCACGCGGACGACATCCGCCGGTCTCCTTCAACCCACAAGTGAGAGTCAGAAAGGAATAGCTTGTTGAGGAATACATCTCATTACCAGGGCGGATGCCAGTGCATTCTTACATTAGCAGCGAGACAGCACAAGACTAATCGACCAGACCGCGAGGAACCCAGAGCGGCTCCTGGTGCCGCCAGTCTTGGATTTCCACCTCCAAAACGTCCTTCGCCAACGTACGAGGCAGGTTTCGCCGGAGGTCCATCATCCTAGCCCTGCCCTCGCGGCCGTGGACACTCCAGCCTTGCACTGACACCGTCAACGTCAGCTCGTGATCCTCATCATCCTCGTCCTCGTCCTCATCTTCGTCTTCATCGGCGCCGTCTCTGGCGGCCCCTCCGGGCAGCCGCCGGCTCGCACGCGCCAGCAAGCCGTCGATGGTCTTCCACGGCGCAGACTGGAACAGCTCCGGGGTCGCAAAGACGATATGCACCACGAAGCGATAGAAGTCCTCGCACGTGTACGTGAACTGGCAGAGCATCTTCAGCGTCAGCAGGCTGAACGCGCTCGTCCAGTTGATCCGCGCGTCGATCGCCTCGAGCATGGGTGTCTCGATCCGCCTGACGAGCTCGTCGGCGAATGCGTTGTACCCGCGCTCCTCTGTGGACGAGAATGGGGGCTTGCTCAGGTCGTCGCAGCGCTGGTACTGGTTGCCTTCTTCGTCGTCTGATAACAGGAAGTTCAGTTCGACCGACACCGGCGGCGGCGGGGGGTTGGAGGCTACCGTGGCAGGATTTGCGGGGGACGCGACCCCGTCCGAACTCATGATCACGTCCGCCTCCGAGTCTTCATCCATAATGTCCGACGAGTCGTTGTGGTCAACGTCCATGACCTCTGCGTCGTCTTCTTCGTCCTCGAGTGAGTCGCCCTCTCTGGTGATCCGTGCAGGAGGGACCCAAGGCTTAGGCGTACCTGCAGTACCGAGGGTCAGAGGAAAGGAAGAACAACATCCAAGGAAGACACCCACCCGTGTCAAGGTCAAGGGAAATCCCATGCCCCGCTCCCTCGCATATATCCGGATCCCGGTACTCCATGTAGTAGAAGCGCTTCAGCCACGGGCTGACCTTCCTGAGCACCCTCGCGAGCCTCGCATCGTCCCGATACTGATCCTTGCAATCCAGCGTCATCTCCTCAATCGCGAGCACCTCCCGCCTGCCCATCAACCACTCCATCAGCAATCCCGTGTACGCGCACCCGGCGATGAGCTCGGTGAGCAGGAGCGGCTCCGTGCGCTGCAGCTGGGCGGGCACATGTGTCAGCGCCTGAAAGTTTGCATGCCACACGCTGAGGAACTGCAGCCCCGGGTACGCGTTCAGCGTCATCAGGTACTGGTTCGAGTTCCAGAAGATGACGTCGTGCATCATGAGCGCGCGGACGCCGCGCATCGACTGGGAGCGCAGCGCGGTGCGGATCTCGACGCGGATGTTGCCCCAGCCGAGCGACTGCAGGCAGAGGAACTCGATGGGGGAGTGGGTGCACAGGTCCTCGATGAGCTGGACGAGCCTCGGCTGGTTCAGCCAGCGGTGGTCTGGCTGCCCCTTCCAAATCATGCCTTCGTGCCCGAGTCGGCCGTTCACGGTCAGCTGGCGGACGTAGGGGATGGTGGTGGCAGGGCGAATGACGTGGACGAGGCGGGCGTGGTTCATGTGTGGGTGTATTCTCAGGATCCGGAACCGCCGCTTGCGGACGGCATGGCAGTGTGCGCGATCGGCGAGTGCGACGACAGAGAGCTCGTCTTCGAAGAGATACATGACGATAAGGTCCCATAGGGTCCGGGGCGGGTTCTTGTTGGGGTACCTGGGAGGCACGCTGTGATGCAGAGAAGTACGTGTCAGGCATACGTGATGAATGGGCGACGACATGCGACACTCACTCTGAGCCCGGGGGCAGCATGAAGAAGCTGCGCTCAAAGAGTGAACGGGGTTCGTCTGGCTCCAACCTGCAGTATGCGTCAGCGCACAAAACCTCCACAAGTGATTACAGGCCGGGACTTACTTGCGGGGATACAAGAACGCCAGGTCGGCGTCGGCGAGTCCGTTCCCCTTGGCTGTCGACGTTTGCATGATGGGTAGAGAGTGTGCGATAGAGGGGTGCCGCCAGGGCACTGTGAATCTGATAGCAGAATCCCCGCGCAGGTGCTTTTTAGCATAAACAGGAGCGCCCAAATAGAAAACGTCCAACGCGCGGAGCTGTCACCTACAGACAAAGAACGACCATTCGCGACAAACCGTTATGGTAGTTCCGACGTCGCAACTCTGGGATTGCATCATCTTAACGCGCCAGGGAACCCACAGAGAACGCTGCCAATTGTCGGGAATAGGCAACCTGTGCTGGTCGAGAGGTGGGACGCACCCGCTGGGAGAATGGCAGACAAGAGAGGTCGTCAGGCTGCCGGCGCCCATATGCGAAGGACAAAGCAAGGACACACCGGATACATGAGGTGATGGCTCTGGACGAGAGACTTCGCGGAAGTCGCGAGCGTTGCGGGGCGGAGACAATAACGCCCACATTCTGGGCAAGCGCTGACGTTGCGTATCTGTGCGCCGTGCGGGGTTGGCTTCTAGCTTCCGCTCGTCCTTTGTTGCTGCTGGCGCCGTCGGAAGCAGTTATGAAGGCCCGGCGTTGCGTAGCAGGTGGAGGCAGAGAAAGAACTAGGCTACATTGGGAGTAAATGCGGGAAAGCAAACATACAGTGGGCACGCCATAAGGTGACTCAGTCAAGGTCATATCCTGCGGCATCAAGGTCAGCGATTGCAAGGACCGCAGAGACGAAGCTGGGAACGCACCTACACCTCCTTCGTCGGCTCCTCCACCGCCTCCGAGATCATCGTTGTCGTCGTTCTCTCCGTTGTCGAAGTAGTTCTCAGCGTAGTCGTTGTCGTACTCCTCGTCGACATCGTAGTCTTCGTCTACTTGCTGTGAACCTGCTTCTGAGCGCTCATCGCCAGACTTCTCCTGGAACATCACATCCGCGAGCATGAGCTAGTACCGCTGGGGAGGGCACACATGACGACTGACCTGTTCCTCGGCGTCTTCGACCATCTCGTCGAGGTTCACACGTTTGGTCGTATCCTTTTTCTTCGCTGTAGAAGGGATAGTATGTGAGCATTCGACATACAGACCGCGTGTAGCGTATGGACAAAGTTGCTGAACTGGTCCATGCTGGCGCGTCGCAGGACACTGGACGCCATCGCAGAGCGTCTTGGCCTAGAAGCAACTACTACTTCCGAACACTTCTGATTGCATCCAAACGACCACTTGAGAGCGTGAATTGTTCGCCCACGAGCAGCATGCCAACATGCCTTGGCTGCAATGTCATAGCCCGACTCTGTGCGACCGGAGTTGGCTACGCACTGGAGCCCAGTCCATGCAAATCCCGCCCATGAACATCTTCCACCACGTTCCTGGCGCGAGGTGGACGAGACACGATGATAGGTACACGAGGCACTCACCTGCCTTCCTCTTTTTAGGGTTGAAGTAATCTTCGAACACTTCCTGTGGGAAGAAGGGCTGATGCAGGTCCTTCCGCTTTAACGTCGGCTGTGAAGCCAGGGAAGGGCGGTACTTGTCAGAGTACCTCGGAAGTTCTACACTTTTCGCTCAGTCAGTCTGCGAACGGCGCAGAAGGACTCGGGTACACACCTGTGGACTTCGTAGTCTCCACGATGTAGTACGCGGAGTTTCGTAACCTGGTCGCGAAACCAATCTGCAGCTCGGCGATGCGCTTCTCCTCGTCGTTGTATTCGGTCAACAACGGTAGTGGTTCTAATGGCTGTGTCACAGCTCGACGCGCGCAATACTATTCACGACACAAGGAGACGTACAGGATACAGAGCACTCTCTTCCCGGGACAGGGACTGGATGTCCGCGAATGTCAGGCCCATCGGGGGGAGGTTGCTCGCGCCGAAGCCACCCCTCCCACCACCACCAAATCCTCCCCGACCACCGCCCCGACCACCTCTAGACATGCTGGGCCAGTGCGTGTGCGAAGAGAATAAAGCAGAGACTCGGTGCGGCAGAATTCGACAAAGGTCAGTAATACTCAGAGGCGGTGCCACAAAGTTGAGGAAGATCACACATTCAGAAGCCGATTCAGGGCCCGACAGTGAATGACTCACCTCGGAACAATGGATTTCGGGCGCCGCTTCTCAGTGTACTGCTGGCGCGCGCGCCTCGCAGTCTCCTTGCCACCCGCCACCATCACCCACTTTTCCCTCCCTGCCACGTCCGTCGCGTAGTCGACCTCGTTTCGCGCCCAGAACACGCCGTCAGTCCGACTAGGAGAGAGATATCGAGCAATGGACAAGTCTTTGGACGAGGTATGTCGCGTTCTTTGTCGAACCACGTACGCGACTAACCCCCCTGTTAGATTATCGCTACCCGCCCCCGTGGCATCCGCCGCTCCAACCCCAACGCTCGCAGGAACACGGGCAAGACGCAAGTTCTTGGAACCGCGGGAACCCCACCGGCGACGCGCGCGCGTGCAGTGCCCGCCTCGAATGGCGCAAAGACTGTCGCAGCGACTGCCACCCAGCAACCCGCCGACAAGATCATCGTGTCAAACCTTCCCCCTGATGTGAACGAGACGCAGGTCAAGGTTAGTAATGATCATCTCGCTTGTTTCGACGCATCCTCATTGTTCCTTTAGGAGCTTTTCCATACGACCGTCGGGCCCCTAAAGGACGTCACCCTGCACTACGACGCTCAGGGCCGCTCCAAGGGAGTTGCCGCAGTGCACTTCCAGCGCCGCGGAGACGGTACCAAGGCCTTCCAGCAGTACAACAACCGGTTGATTGACGGCAGTTAGTATCGGCTCTTCGCTCCTTGCACTTCCTCGACCCCTCTTCCTCGCAGCGTGACGTCCCCTTTCTGCTCGCTGTGGTCGCACGTTCTCTCCAGATCGTGGCGCCGTCGCTTTCAATCGTTGAGAAGTTCGAACCGGATGCGTTCAAGACCGTCACCGTCTTTCCGACGCTTTTCTCGCGTTCGAGTCCTGGTGGTGCGGACGAAGATCGACGATGCGACTCGGCGTGGCGAATGCGGACCGAGCGTTAGCTCCCCGTTATACTTTTGCTTGTGTCCTCTGCCCCGAAACAGCCAACTGATGAAACAATCTGCTTCTTTCTCTCTCGCTGGTACTCGCCGACTCCTCGACGATGTTTTCGCTCGCAGAACGCCCGATGAAGATCGAGATCGTCGTCGACCCCACGAAGCCTGCTCCCGCCGCGTCGCTGGCGTCCCGAGTGGCGCCGGCTCCCGCCGCTGTCGTTGAGGCGGCTCCCAGGTTTGCATTTGCGACTTCAGTTCGTATCCTTTGTTGATCAATATCTTCTTATAGGACTGGCGGACGTCCTGGACGTGGCAGGGGCAGGGGTGCAGCAGCAGCAGGCGGAGGTCGCCGCAAGGCCAACGAACGCCCTCAAAAGACGGCGGCGGATCTTGATGCCGAGATGGAGGTACGTGCTCTCTCATGACAGCGTTCGTACATGACCTGATTATGCCTTCAGGATTATACCGCCCACAACGCACCTGCTGCGTAGAGGTAGAGGTATCTTGTCTGTCTTGCTTTCTGATCCTTATGTCTGGGAAGATTGTTCTCGTAACCCACGGACTCGATGCGTCCTCCGCTACTTGTCACCTCTGCTCCGTGTACTATATACTAGCTTAGCTCCTCATGCGTATGTCTCCTCCTCGATTGTCGGCTGATGACCTCCGCTCAGTAATTATGCGTAGTCATTGTTCTCCTAGGCCGTAATGTATCGACTCGCTGGTTCGGATGTGCTACCAGTACGACTTGGCCTCGACTGTGTGTGTATGGTCGTTCTCGTCAGGTATGCAATTCGATCACTTCAGTCTGCGTACGTGGCTTCAGCTGGTGTCCGGTGCATACAGCTCTCGGTTAGCGCCTATCGCGCGGCACCTTGGCGCAAACTCTGAGTCTCAGCTCTCTGCTTCATCCTTTGCCTGACTTCTTCGTCCTCTTGATTGGAATATACTCGATCTGGTGAAGCTTCTCTGCTTCTGGCTAGTCTACAGGTATCGCAGTCAGGCCCTACTTTACGAACCTACCGAGAAGCTTCTGAGCGCAGCCTGCCCTAGGCGGTGGACAAAGATCGTGTATCTTGGTTGATAGAAGGTGCGTATCACTCCTTCGTCTTCGGGCAACTGGGTGGTACGGGGTGCAGGGATACTAGGAGATGTGGAGACTCTGTTGGATGGCCAATTGGGATACCGCCGCAGCATATCGTCGTGCTCGTGTATTTCTTGTCCTTATGCACCAACATCATGGATCGTCTCGCATACTGACTACGAACGTGTTGCTCTCTAGACGTACGACCACTGCTCCATGGCTGTCACTCTCGCCCCGCTTCCTGCCTTTCCGTCCACCCGTGCACGCGCAACTCTCACACCATCTCAGGCCGCGACTCTTGTGCAGACTATATCCTCTGCCCTCTCGCAGGTCCTCTCCCTTGCAGACTCTCAAATAGCAACTCCCGCGACGCTCAAATTCGTGTCGACCTACGTGAAGGATGCCGCGCAGCAGAATTTGCAAGCCCTTGTGTGGGGAGCAGACGTCTCGTCGAGGGATCTGTCACAGGCCGAACGGAAGATTCGCCATGCCGTATTCCTCCTGGCAGAGCGACTCGCGCCTCTCGGTGCCCTGGATCTCCAGACCTTGGTAGACCTAGGCGTCGCGTACGCTCGTGTCTCTGCTTCTCGCCTCCGCGCACTTTTCACCGCTGCGTTTGTCCAGTCCCCCAAGGCTTCGGCTTTGCAAGAAGAAGTCCGTCAGAGCGCCCTCCCTGCCTTCACCAGTCTCCTCGGGTCGAGTGCTCAAGGTCTGTATGGCCTGCGGAAGACGGCGTGCATCATCCTCTCCTTCCTCCGACCAGCTCCGCCGGACGTGTTGCGCACCTTCGCGCGAGACAAGGCGTTCACACGCGCCCTTGCGAATGTGTATCACTCTGGACTCGCGTCGCTCGCACAGACATACGGCGGCCTGCGCAACCTCTCAGCATCCCTCACAGCCCAGCGCGAGCTAGACGAGTGGGAACGCCTGTTCCTCGAGACGAAAGTTGCACTCCTCGACACCTTCCACATCCTCGTACGCACGCTTCTCGACGACGTCGCCTCCGTCGCCACAGCTGGGCCCAATCTTGCGACACAGGCAGAGCCAGCGTTCGAAGTCATCTTCGACCTCCTGGAATTACCGGCAGGTGCGGAAGCGGATGGCCTGTCTCCGACCCCGTTCCTCAACCGCTCGCTACTCGCGGACTACCAGCACGCGTACGACTTTTCCCAGACGCTCGCTGACGTCCTGCGCCGCACCGAGGACGCGCGCACGGACCTCATCGAGGCGTCGTTGCGCGCCATGTCTGAAGACGTTGCGTCTGGATCTCGCGAACCTGGAGCACTCAGGCTTATCATGCGCTCCTCTGGCGTCCCGCCAGGTATCGACAACCTCGGACGTGGCCCGGCCCCCAAGCCTCCGGCGAGTGATGTCAAGGGCAAGGGCAGGGACACCGGCCAGCGACTCGGAGTTGCAGACGGCGCTGTCGCTGACGAGCAACTCGATATCGCCGTCGCCCAGGTGCTGGAGCTGCTCCCGGACCAAGATCCGGACTACGTCCGGTACCTGCTGTCGCATAACGACTATCCTTACCGCGGCGACGCGGAACGTCTCATTGCGGCCCTACTCGAGGGTGCTGCGCCTTCTCCTGCCGACGTGCAAGCAGCGATGGCTGCAGATGGTGCTCCTTCGGTCACGGCGGCTCCCACTCCGAAGGTCGACGAGTTTGCCTACACGAAAGAGCGACGGAACATCTGGGACGAGGAGAAGATGGATTTGACCCAGGTCCGGATCGGAAAGAAGAGGTGTGTAAAGTCACATTCGCACCGAGGCGAGAACTAATTGAGGCGTATGTACAGTGGCGATGCCGAGGGCGTTTTGGAGGACCGATCGTTCATCGAGCAGATGAAGGCCGATATCCTCAGACGTGCCGAGGAGATCTCTGATTCCGAGGATGAAGAGGACGACCCCGTCGCTGGGAAGGGCAAGGGCAAAGCGCTCGCATTCGAGGACGAGCTGGATGACGAGGACCGCGTCGTGGTACGCGACGGGCACGACAGCGAGGAGGACGAAGAAGGGAGTGAAGGAGAGGATGATGGAACGGGCACGGGCACCGCGGGGGTGAGCATGTCGTTCGTCCTCTTCCTTCAAGGGGCGGTACTGATGCTTCCTGACACGCTCAGACTCCCCGGAACCCCGACGCTGTCCTCGAGCTTGCGTACATCCAGGATCCGAAGCTGTTTGACCGGGATGGACAGACGAGGAGGAGCAAGGCCCGTTCGGACCTCAAGGCGCAGACGGGCTACACGGACGAGCAGATCGAGGGCTGGCGGATCATGCTGGAGCGCGACGTACGTTGCTTCGCTCAGTCTCTTGCTGTGAAGTCCTCAGACGCTGATGGTTCACACCCAAACAGCCAAAGAAGAAAGAGAAGATGCTCGCGAAGCACGAGTTCACCGGGAACAAGCCTCTCAACGCACCCATTGCGGAGGGAAGCCAAACCGGTTCCCGCGAAGGGGGCGGGCGTGGCCGGGGTCGCGGCCGAGGACGTGGTCGCGGTGGCGGAGGTCGAGGAGGGGGTCCTCATGACGGTAGTGGAGGCGGCGGCAGTGGTGGAGACACAGCGCGGGACCGGGCGTGGAAAGATAAGAACAAGGCGCGGCGGGCGAATCATGACAGGAAGAGAGGGCACGATAAGAAGATGGCGCGTGGAGGAGGTCCAAGCTGATCGAGCGAAGGAGTCAGGTCGTTGGTTCTGCAGGAAGGAGTTCAGATGCTGCGGTTGTTTCGCCCATGTTCGCGGGTGCTAGAGGCGACTCAGAGCAATAGTTAAACGTGCCTTGCCCACGTCATTTGTGTGACCGAGCTGAAGAAACCGCATGATGCACATCGAAAGGTAAGCACAACCAGGTTGTACGCGTACGGATGCCTTATGATCCATGCGATTGCGCGGACATCTCGCATTCAAGGCAGGCTGGAGCCATAAGTACTGCCGACCCGGCGCGCATGAGTGTGGCGGGATTGTGGCGGGATGGTCGTGCGCTTGAACCGCCAGGAGCTCGCGAGATGGCGGGGACGAAACGAGTGGACCAAAGGGAGAAAATCGTTGACTGGGTATATCCTCAGTCTTCGAGGGAGTTTACATAGGTCTATTGGGAACTCATAAGTAGTACACAGCTGGTTGGGTCATATCCCATAATGGCTCGTACCACAGAACGATACTAGAGCCGCAAGTGAGCGATTCGCTATCAGAAACCGCTCCTGGTTGTTGTTCGACAGCTCTGTGTTGAGGAATGAATAAGAAGACGGAGACATACCGACAACTCAACGAACGGTAGCTCTGAGCACCGCCAACCTCGCATCAATCCGGTCCAGCCCCGAGCACCAGATGTACATCGCACCGTCATTTGGGTCCATGGCATCCGGATATGCCACTTGCGCTGAGGCCCACGCAGACTCGACAGTGGTTATAAACTCTTCGGAGACCAAGTCGCGCCCCCGGGCTGTCGAGCGTAGCTCAATAAGCGGATCTACGACGTCCGTCACGAAGTAGTAAGATGCGATGTGCGGGAAGGTGGCAGCATAGATGGAGTCTGCCAGCGCGACGTCGCTACGAAGACATCGAACATGGAGCCCGTGCCACTCCAGATCGCGCAACCACTGATGTAACCGCGAGAGGGCTTCCTGGCCCCAACTGAGGATGTCCTGCTCCTGGGATGGATCAAGCTTGGAGCGTCCAGAAGCCGTTTCGTCGATGCACTTCAGGAGACAGTGGACTGCGCTCAAGTAGTGCTGGAGGGCCTTCCAAGACGGATTCCACGATTTGAGAGCCGGCTCCAGCATAGCTCTGGCTGCATAGGTGATGAAGCGATTCAGCGCGTCAGCGGTGACCACCCTCCATGGACAGACAGATCAGACGAACCATGGCAAAGAGTGTCATACGAGTGATGAGCGCGGCCGCCGTATGCATAGACCAAGACCTTGTAAGCTTGGACGAAGAAGAGTTTATACGAAGGATCTTCCACCGCAAGCTGGCACCACGTCTTGCATGCCATCTCCGCCCACCGTTCGGTGATCACGTCTGGTACGTAAGAGTGCCGAGTTATTGAGTAACAATCCCATCGCCATTTGGTGGTGTACTTGTCGGTCCGTGTCAACATATGTCGGAGTGCATACAGTGCCATCATCGGTAAGCCTTCCGGATCCTTGGTCATGCCCCAATCTACTCCTCCCCCATATTCCGCATCTTGATAGTCGGAGATGTCTTTGGAGCACCTGACAATCTCCTCAGGTGGGAGGTCGGGGAAAAGTATGGGCATATAGGATATAAACTTAGTGTCAAGTGTCGTGGCGTATGCCGTGGTGACCATTGTGCGATCGAGGGTGCCAATCTGCTTGTTGATGGCGTTCTGATCCCGCCCAAGCCACGTCGGCACGTCTGACTGACCGCGGCGGTATGCAAGTCCATGGAGACAGTCGAGTTGTGGGATGCCGCAGACCACGGTGGCGTAGGCGGTGTAGATGACTTTGCATAAGGGCTGCAGAATCTGCATGGTGGCGTTACGCGTTGTCCTGAGGACAGCATAGATCATGAGGGATGTGGGAGAGCGGTATGGACAATCTGTCTTCCAGACTGGCATGATAGTCACAGCGAGGAAGAAGGCGAAAAAAAGAGAGGCTAGAGCGGATGTGATTGCGGCCACGGTGCTATGCAATGCCCAGAGAAGGACCAACAGGCCTACAAGGAACAGGAGCGACGCGAGCTGCAGCATGATAGGGAGGGCAACGACGATCATCCCGACGCGCCATTTGAGCAGCCCGTTCAACCGATACTGTCGGAGGCGCGCACTTTCACGGAACGCATCCCCAACGGTCGCTTCGTAGAGCCACTGCTTGACGAATAGAGCCACCGTCGCGGATGCGAGGCTGAAGACCAGGCTGGAGAACCATAACAAGTTGAGCCATACAGCGTATGGGGGTGCGTGAAATGGTGCCGCAGCAAGACCTTCCCGTTGGGTGGCTTGTTCGGTGGCGTTGATGAACGGCGACGCCACGGTGAAGCTGTTTAGCTGTGAGGAGATCTGATTGAGCGCCGCGAGGGTCAAATCCGTGGGATCGGGTTGGAGGAGCTGATACGACTGCACCACGAAAGCAGTCAGGACGGCGGACGACAGGCCAGCCTGGAAGACGGTGAGTACAGTAGCACGATCAACGATACATTCAAAACCATGCTCACGTAGACTAGAAGGGTATCTATTTCTTCTTTCCACCGCCCGACCAGTTGGCCAAAGTATACCTTGACGGTCTCCGCAGTGTCTGTCAAGACCTTCTCCTTCTGTTCTCTGGTGAACTCTTTGGACAGCTCTTCGCGTATTTCCTACAGATGATCGTCAGAGCGAAGACAAATCGCACTGCTTCAGAACCTCCCCAGTCAAATTGACAGGATTGAACACTGCGTTGGCACCAACAGAGTTGCGGATGATTGGCAGTAACTCATCGAGTCTACACGGACCTGGCTCGTAATCACGAATACGACGCCGGTCGGATACGATGCCAAAATACGGGATACTCGATATCTGCAGAACTCACCTCAACTGTTTGGAACCTCCAGACGTTATAAACACCAGATCGTGTCTCCGATGCATCTTTCTCTACCTGGGAAGCAGGATGTTCGTCATGGAGACCGCTCTAAGAGTCGAAGATACATGACACGTACATGTTGCGTCATGTCCTTGTCCACTGCATGGAATGTCTTTGGACTAGCAGGATCGTGTAGACTCATGATGTCGTGCGGGGTCGTGACGGGGGTATGGATGATTACTATAGTCCTGAGTTATGTTCAACTCTCAATCCTTGGAAGTTGGATGAGTCCGCCACAACTGCTTGTTAACAGGCTAGTCCCCAGCCGATTCGATTCCGCACATTATAGCTCCGCTTGAGCTAGAAGGGCGCTGGGCGTGAACAATTCGAAGACCATCGGCAACGGCCACCTTCTCCGAACGAATATTTGCACTCCGCTTGAGCCAACATGCTTGCTCCGAACGCGGCATCAGAAACGCTTGTCCATATCGTTGAGACCATGCAAGCACATGCAAGCATGAAGCTACTTACTGAGCCTTACTCCAAATGATGGAAAATCGGGTACTTACTCTTTGTCGCTCCAGGGCACAACAAGTACTGGACCAGCTTGCAAGAGCGTCCATGTGGTTCACGAGCCAGCACAGACGCGAGCATGCAACCTCCAACCTCAACTCACGGGGGACAATGATGTCTTCAAAAGACATGCACTCAAGGACACTCGCGAAAGACTCAGCGCGAATGCAGCCCCTCCTGCGGCGGTGTGTATGTGTCCGTCTAGCATGAACCGCGAGCAGATACTTATCTGCGGCCGCCTTGGATAGATCCAGCACATCCTGCCATGGACCAGATGCCAGTGCGCAGCAATCATCTGTAAACGAGAATCCCCTTAATAGTACATTACTATGATACGCCAATGAGGCGGCCTATCGCATGGAGAAGCCGACAGCCTGAACATCGTGCCTGCTACCCCGGACGAGAAAGGAACCATTAGGGCTCGGCTCAGCGGGGGGCCTCAAGCCACAAATGCAGTCCGGGTGCGGCGTAAGACCGTCGCAGTCGCATCCTGCAAGCATCTGAGTATTGCATATAACACGGAGACACTAGGAGCACTTACCCTTGGGACAACCGCACGAAATAGCTGACATGAAGGACACTATGGGGATTGATGATGGGTACTAGGCGATTGAGGTACCGGGTCGGAATGTGAGGAAGCCTGCGGCTTGTGTGCTGAGAGATGAGCATCGTTGGGGGACCGGGACAAGTTATATACGTTCTTCCGTATGTTGGCATGTCGTAGACACAGTACGGGAGGGGGCGTAGAGAGAGCCGTCTCGTAGCTGGTCATGACGACGGGGAGCGGCGCAAGACGGTGGCGGGCACACAACCTCCCAAGCAGAACACAATACGCCGGCTCCCCGAGGCTACATGCTCGCCGCTGAGTCGCCTGGCGTAGTCCGTTGACTTGCTCGCGTTCGTTGATACATCGCCCGGCTTGTCCTGCATGGAGGGGAGCGCAAGTCGACAGAGCTGCTGTCCGAATCTGTGGGGGTTCTGTCCAAGTTCTACGGAGGGGAATCCGCGCCCGTGCGCCGCTCGTCCGAGGATGATGTTAACAACGAAGCTGACGGCAGGTCGGATCGATCCCAAAGCAGGATGAAGCTCAATCGCGTACTTACTCGAGCTTGATTACTTATTGTATCCGTCGTGGTCAGGACTACGCCTATAGAACATTAGACAAGTTAAGAGACGTCGACGCGAGACGCTTGAACTTCAGGTTTCGAGGGACTGCAAGCCGGGGGAGACGGCGGCTGCATCTGTCTGTATCAAAACATGAGCCTCGCCGCCGTACGCCTGTACATCGTGCACCTGTACCTTGGAAGTGTCGAGACAGCGTGGCGCATAGTTGATTCCAGATCGCTGACAATCCGTGCGAGGCCTGACAGGCTACTCGCGGCGGCAGGCCTGTGTTCGAGTGTGCTCCCCGCTGTCGCCACCTCCAGACTGTACGACGCCGCGGCGGCTTGGCCCTTGGGAAGACTTCGCAAGACCCTGTGACATCAACCAGACTGAGCGCCGACGTTCACATGCCGCTCCATCATCTCTCGCCCCTACACGCACGCCTCACTGTCTACTTACCTGGCCGCCCACTGGCAACCGGCCCAAGAGCCCTGTTGTTCGGCACATCCTCGTGCTATCCGCTCAAAGCCGCTCGCGGATGCGGGCGTCCTGATGGATGCAAACGGAACACTCGGTGTGCCCGTTATTGAGAGTCTTGCCGCTTCTCTTTGTGATCACATCGTCCTAGCGTCCGTGACGGGCGCCGTTCTCGGGGCATCGGGCGCAACACATCCAAGGCTCATGCAAACGAGCGAGTGACATACGCAAGGCCTGATCTCGGGACTCAGGGTTCGTGGGCCGGCCGGCATCATCGTTGCAGGCACGTCATCTCCGGAAGGTAGTCCAAGCCAACTGGCTTGCGGAGCGATGTCTCTATTGTTGAGGCAACATATCAGCCCACGATGATACCGTTGCCCGCCATACGTGACCTTTTAAATCGAGGCGCGTAGCGATAGAGTCTCAGGGCCTCCGATGGACTTCCGCTGCCAGTGGTATGTGGCATCGAGCGGTCTTGCCAGCGATACCCTCGTCCAATTATGCAGTCCGCCTAGGGTCTTGGGACGCATATGTAGCTCTCCCGTGGCGCACACAGGCTTCCAAGCACAGATGGTTAAGTGGCGCATACTCAACGCCGAGCGGCACTAAGTCCGATCAAGGCAATGAGCGTAGATTCCGCCAACAAGTAGCATAGCATTGTGGAATACTTACGAGAGGTCATCGCTTGCACTCGCATAGCTGTGGGCGGTCCTGCTGTTCATGATGCTGGAGGGGTTGAGGTCGTGGATTAGTTCACGACCAAAACCAGCATATAATGGTGTTTACGAGATACGAACGCTCGCACCGGAAGTGTGTTGAGTAGTGGTTAAGTGAAATGCGGGTGGTTGGCACACTCGAAACGATGCAGAGGCGGAAAGTCGTCGTAGTAAGTATCGAGTCGGTCGCGGCGGCCGGGCGAGGGTCGGTTCCGGGGAGGGTTCGGGACCCGGGCCGGGGGCCATGTGCTCGCCCGGGCAGCCTCGGAGCTCCTCGGAGGTGCTCACTGATGCTCATGGTTGCCTCCAGGTTGCCTCGAGCCGAGCTCAGATCTGAGCTGAACATAAATGCTACGCTCCATCTGCTGAAGTACGTGGACGGATAGATCGACGCCACTTGGCATCACAGGCGTTCCCTACTTCACGCACGAGTAGGGATACGTGCTGTACACGACCGTATATGCGCATTGCGGACGAGGTCCCACTGCAGGGATCCCATGGGCCACGTATTAGAGAGGAGGCGGAAGGAAGAGATGGTCGATGATCGATGATGACTGGTGCCGGGTGAGTCGCTGTCCACGTCCCTTCTTCGTATTTTATGGTTGACCGTCTCCAACTCAGAACCCCATCGCCACCACAGGGATCTCGTCCTCATAGCGCACCTACACGCTCCGTCTTCTGAGCGGCATACCACTTTGGATTGAACGTGAGATGGTCGGAGGTGGCGCGTTCGGATAGCCATGTCCTCCTCGGGAACGCGCCACAACTCGTCCTTACGACAACATTCGCCATCGGCCTTCAGTGCTCTTGCTACAACGTACCCCAGTCCAAATCACGCCCCATCGTAGCCATGTTGCTTTGTTTCTACTCACCGACACCTCTCTCGCCTCTGGGAACCCGGAGAGATCGTATACGCCATCTGCTATCCGCCCGTCGTCCTCATACTGCGCGGCGGCCATCTCGCATACACAGTCTCGCCGCCCCTACACGACGTTCAAATTATTATTAAGCAGGCCGCGATTAGACCCAGAGTCGCTATCCACCGTCTATGTTGCGATCTTCGTCGCCACAGCGGGATATCCATACTCCAGACGAGCGCAAAGTTGAAGTCTATGCCGCCTCTTGTGAGTACTCCACAATCCCTTTGGGTTCAAACATCGTTAGAAGCAATGCGTCTCCTGCGTATTACAAAGCACGTCCTCGCTACACCCATCCGAACCTTCTCACACCAGTATCATGCTCACGCACAGTATCAGTAGACGCCGCAGGCAATCTGACTGAAGAAGCTGCGGGAGGAGGCGAGGGACACCACGTTCCCGCTGGAGCCCACCAGCCACAGCGATTCGTACTCTGTGCTTCAGCGGGTACGTCCATGATCGTTCTCATCAATCAGGAGACGACAATTGACGTTTTGGATGCGTAGCTCATTGCGACTCGCCTGCTTCCCGGGGATTCTCACTTTCAAAAGCAGACTACCCAGAAACAATTGCCATTTTGTCCAGAGCAAACATGATGACGAAAGCGGACCTACCGGGAGGCAGCCCGCGCTGTTGTCATCTTCTCTCCCTCTGCCACATAGCGCACTACGGCCGGACCATCATCCTGCGCTCTCACTCGATTCCTCGGCATACTGGAGTCGTCTGTCGACCTGCTCTCCGGCCGGCCGCGCATCTTACAGAACTACGTCAGGACGCGAGCGAACGGAGCTACATCAAGACGTTCGCGCGCAAGCCATCTACGTATGCGGCCCCTTGGGTTACGTGTTACGCACAACAATTGGTTGGAAGCGGCTGCCGCAGTGGACGGATATTCCGCGCGTCGTCGATGGCTTCGAGTCCGGGCGGCGCAGTACCGAGGCTGCGGTGAACTAAGGGGCCCTTGACGTTTGAGTGGCGACCTGCTGCGAACCGACGCACCCGCGATCATCGGGCAAGGTCCAGTAGGAGGCACAGGGCGTGACGAGGAAGATGACGAATGCTGGGTCGTGCTCGTTGGGGCTGGAAGTGGCGAAGGTTGCAGACGATGCTGGAGCCCGGTTGCGAGTCGCTCTGTAGAGGCAGTACGATGGTCAATGACTACACCACAGGCCCCCTGATATGGATTTGGACCGCTCAAGTGGCTCTTACGGGACTGCGATCTGTTTTTGCAACCGCCAGTGGGCGAAGCGCGCGGAGTTCAGTATTGGTTGATGGTTGATTGGCGTCCATAGCAGGTTGCTTCCCCCAGTCATCATCTCGAGATGTTCTCTGCTTTACGGTAAGTGTCAACACTGAACTACTTGAGGAACTGCAGCTGACCGCCATCGAAGTTCTCAGTGGACCGAAAACGTCCGCGTTCTGGCGCCAGAGTCAGTCGGCAAAAGTGCGGAGATGACAGAGCAACCATCCCGCGCCAACACAGACCAATCGGTGCGCTGAATGCTACGCACTAGGTATAGGCTCGTGGTGCTAATGGACTTCTGCAGTGGACTGTGTACGGTGATCCTCCAGGCCTCAGCGAGGATCGCTGGAAGCTGCCGGAGCCGAAGGTACGGCGGGCATGCGCTGGCAATCGAAACTTAACTCCTTACCTACAATCATTTAGGAGTTGCGCGAAGAGCTTTGCGAAGAGTACGATGAAGACCATAGAGCGAAAGCCTGGACCAATGCTGCCGACGCGGTGAAGACGTACCACGACGAGTTGATCAACAGATGGAACAAGGAAATGGACACGCTCTTGGTATATGTTCGTATCCGCTCATCATTACGGTACTGCTCTACGTGATAGTGACTGACGGCTTTCTACGGCAGGCAGGTCTGTTCTCAGCGGTCCTGACGGCATTCAACGTGCAGTCGTACCAGTCCCTACAACCTGCGACTACCGACTCCACCGTGGCCATGTTGCAACGCATATCGACGCAGCTCGACAGCTTCTCCGTCAGCAATTCCTTCGTGAACTCCACCCAACAGTCTCAACCATTGCAAGACCTGACGCCCTCCTTTCGCGCCTCCTCTTCAGCCGTCTGGATCAACACACTCTGGTTCTCCAGTCTCGTCTGCAGCCTGGCGTCTGCATCCATTGCACTCATGGTCAAGCAATGGTTACACGAACTCTCCGTCGGCGTATCTGGAGAATCACGCGAGTGTGCGAGACGACGGCAATACCGTCTCGACGGTATCATCCGGTGGCGGATCGGAACGATCGTTGTGGTCATCCCAATCGTCCTACAGCTTGCACTCGTCCTCTTCCTCGTCGGTCTGGTCATCCTCCTGTGGACGCTGCACGGTACCGTCGGAGCGATAACCTCGTCCCTCGTCGGCGTCCTCTTTATTTTCCAGTTCGCTGTCACGGTAATGCCAGCATTCCAATGGGATTGCTGCTACCTATCCCCGCAAGCCCTCATGGTCTACTCAGTAGTTCGACCTATCCACAACGCAACTCGCGCCTTCCTTATCCGCGCTTCGTGGCTCTGGGCCCGGTTGGAACCGCCCATCTTCTGGAACGCACAGTCCGACCTCAACCTATTCCGCGCATTCAAGAAGGGCATTGTTCGCGGTTGCAACAAGATCAAGGAGATGCCGGCGTGGCGGGGTGAAGAGGAAGCGCAGATCATTGGCCACGGGTCTTCGGGAGACCTGGACAGGCGCACGGCCGTCATGGCATGTATGACGACGTTCTCATCTAAGCATCTGGACGATATCCAGGCTTTCTTCTCCGATCTCTCCCCAAGGGAAGTCGCGCGATACCTCGAGGACGTCTGGGACCTGTACGAGCGGCGTCGACTTCAAGGCCTGACGTCGCACCAAACTTTGAAGAGCCTTACCGGACTGCTCATGTCGGCCTTGCGACACATGCTGACAGTGCCCCCGGATGCACGAAACGAGGAGTGGGGGCAGACGGTCAAGACGATCGTTGAACGCCATAGCCCGGTCATGACGATTAACGCGACGAGCATCGACCAGCTCTTGACGACCTTCGCTCTCCTTGCCATGGACCCCTCGGTCGCCGGGACACTGGCCTTCAGCAAGGTTCGATATCACATGGGCATGAACTGGCCTTGCTCCTACAGCAGTGTCCGCAATGGTATGTATGTCACCTCGTCTATCACGCGATATATTGGCTCACCACAACGGCCACGGTCGACAGTTATGATCATGGCAGAGTTCCAACTCCAGCGCCATCGAGATGTCGGCACAAATCCGGACGCCTCCCTGTACACCTACCTCCAAGCCATTGAGGTTTCAATACGCTGCATCCTCCAGACCTTTGCCGTATCCGCTCGCAAACCCCTCTCAGCGGATCCCTTGCAGATACACACCCTCCGCACCCACGGACGAGACATCCTCACCGATTTCGAACACTTCCTGCGCGCGCAGCGATGGGTGGGCCTCGAGGCAACGATGCCAGAGGAGTGGAGGGAGTCAGCGCCCTTCCTGCACTTCTTCTCCTATTGGGTGGAGAGGTATGCGATACTCCCGCTTACGACCTTGGCGAAAGTGTCCCGCGAGGACGCGAATGGACAACCAGGGATGGTGTCGCTGGGACTTGTCGATGCGCTGGCGTATGCCTGGGACGCCGCGCAGGCAGCATGTTTGTCTTCGTCTTCACCTGCGGAGACAGAGCCGGTGAAAGCGGAACTTCCGCAAGCTGCTGTCTTACGTCGTATAGAAGGAGAGTTGGATGCGCTGAGGAAAGCCGTAGGCGGCGCTGAGGCTTCGAAATGCACACCACGGACCTGAATAGTGAGTGCAATATGCTGCGGTCGCCTGCAAACGGCACGCTAACATACAGTTCGATGTTACAGAGCAGTAGAACACTCTAACAAGCTGTGGTCCCTATCGAACAAAATGTCCTACATGTCACCGCCGAAGAACCCCCTCCGGAAGGCTGCGAACAGAAACAATTCTCGCATGAGTGCCTGCTCGCGCAACTCATGAGCTCGCTTACCTCCGGGGTACAAGGCAGCCGCATACATGACCAGCGTAATAGGCTCCAGCTTGCGCGGGACCAGCGGCGGATCTCTCTCAATACTCGGTTGCCATGCTCTGTGCACCTCGTCGAGGAACGCATTCCAATACCTCTTCTCCGCGTCCGACGACGCTTCCGCGGATATCTCACCAAGCAAGCAGTGGACGCCAAGGCAGGTTCCGTACTCCCGGAAGGCGACCCGAAATCGAGTCGGTGCCTCGAAATACTTCTCTTCGTCATGCAGCACACCTGGGGAATGCTCCTCAGCATCACAAAGCGCAGACAATGCCGAACTACTCACGGAGACACGCAGTCGCCCTCCTCATGAGCTCCGTCGCCCATTCCTCCTTACCCGCGAACCAGTGCGCAGTCCACAGCATCATGCCCAGGTCGAGCGGATCCTCCGAGACGTACCGCCTCCACTTCGTCTCCAGAATCCGCCTATACTCATCGATCTCCTGCGCAAGCACCGTCTTGTCGTCGCTCGCCTCCTGCAGGAGGCTGAACACAACATATCCGTCGATCGGGTCGAGGTTCCCCTCCGAACGCACCAACGGCTGCCTCAGGTCGATGCTCATCTTCCAATACATTCGCGGCCTCGCCGAGTCCCTATCCCGCACGAACCGCGGATGGATCGCCTTCGCAAGCTCGATGGCGAGGTCGTTGTACCGCCGCTCGCCCGTTGCACGCGCCATCCGGTTCAGTGCGAACATCCAGAGCGTGAGGTAGTGGTGGTACTGCCCGTCGCCGTGGCCGCTCGGATCGTCCTCCTCGTCCTCCTTCCCGATGCGCAGTCCGCCGGCGAGCGGGTGCGCGTCGAACGCCCCGGGGAGACGCTGCGTCAGGTCTCGCGTGCGGCCGAGGGTGTTGTGCACGGTTTCGACGAGCTGGGAAGCGAGCATCGTGTAGCGTGTCTCGGAGGTGGTCGCGCCGAGGGTGAGGAAGTTGAGCACGCCGAAGGTGTCGGTCCAGAGGTACCGGCCGCGGTGTCCCTCGGCCATGGGAGGCGGAATCCAATCGGACGCTTGCGTGGGCGTGAGTGCTTCGAAGGGACCGTAGACAGTCTGCATTGCCTTCAGGCATTTGTTGAGAATTTGTCCAGTCATCTGAATCGACTCGTTGTGAGTGCATAGGAATGGGCAGATAAAACATGAACCATACTTGATGATCGTCAAGGTGCATCTTCATGTTCTTGGGCCATTTGAACACCATAAGGCTCGCGAGAGGCCCCTGCAGTTGCTGCTAAACATAAGAGTCAGAGAAGCATATCGAATGCAATCATAATGTGACCACACGATGACGTCGCGGTCAGCGAACCTTACGATCCGCTGTGGCTGATTGTGCCACACCTCCCCACAGCACTCATCTCTTCATCTTGCTCCGTATCGAGCTAAGTTCGGTGTACTTCGACTGCTGCTTGAAGATATCATCATGGCTTGGAGGTGCACAGGATCAACGAACGCCGAGCTCATCCAGAACATGGCGAAAGCGGGCATCATCACGTCTGACAGAGTCATCGCGGTGGGCATGAACGACATGCTGGCTATTGAAGTCGACATCTCATTCTAGATACATACGAGTAGGCTATGAGCAAAGTAAACCGTTCGCACTACGTACGCCATCCTCGCACGGCATACGAGGATTCACCGCAGTACGTCCCGAACCATTCAGGATGAAGTTGAAGAACGGAGCACTGACGAAGCGTCGCAGACCGATTGGGCACGGCGCCACGATCTCCGCTCCGCACATGGTACGCATCGTGTAGGCCACGATTTAGCTGAGTGTATGCACTCACCGCTGTGTGTCCGGAACAACAGCATGCGCATGCCGCCGAGGACCTCTTGCCCTTCCTCAAACCCGGTGCTCGCGTTCTCGACGTAGGATCTGGTTCGGGGTACCTCGCCGCAGTGTTTTATCACCTCATCCAAGACCCTGCGGATCCGAAGAGTGCAGACGGCAAGGTGGTCGGGATCGAGCACATCCCGGAGCTCGTCGAATGGTCCGTTGAGAACCTGCGGAAAGACAAGCTCAGTCCAGCACTCGACGAGGGCAAGATCAAGATGATCGCAGGGGACGGGAGGAAAGGTAGTACGAGTGGCTTGCTGTTCGAAAGCAAGAGTGCGACTCACCTGTTATCACGACAGGCTCGCCAGAAGACGGCCCCTTCGACGCGATACACGTTGGAGCCGCCGCTCCGACGATGCCAGCTGCGCTGATTGAACAGCTCGCCCGTCCGGGACGCATGTTCATCCCTGTCGGTACACACGCACAGCAGATCCTTCAGGTCGACAAAGATGAGAGCGGGAACGTCACCGAAACCCCGCTGCTGGACGTACTGGTACTCTCCTCCTCTTGCCCCGCCCTCCGTTTGCATTGCTTATGGGTTTGCACAGTATGTTCCACTGACCGACCGCGACAAGCAGATGTGACTTGCAGTGAGGAAGGGCTTGCTGTGAATCGCGCGGACTGGTTGTATGATTTGTTGTATAGGGTGTCGCCCTCAGTCTTTAATGATTCATGTATCTGAGGTTGTCTGAGGATGAGAGTATGTGCATACGAGGTGGCGGCCGTTGGAGGGCGACCTCAGTCTCCGAAAACAACGGAGTTGCAAACGCGCCCGCCCAGGCATTGGCAAGTCGTTCGAATGCTTGTTCCGCAACCACCAACACAATCGCTACCGTCATCAACTCTCGCTAGCTGCTATATCACAGCTCAACATTTAGTATCTACCTTTCAATCTGCGAAGTCGACAACTGCATCATCCACTAGAAGTCGATCTGGCTGCAAAGTGCGAACGCGATACCCACCATCATGAACCATCTCCCGGCGGAAGTCCTCGTGCAAATCCTGTCTGTCGTGCAATCGGACAAGCCCTGGCTACTGCCTCACCTTCGCTTGGTTTGTCGCGCATGGAACGACATGGTCGAAGGATCGCCTCGGTTCTGGGCAAACGTGGTATCCAACGTATGGCGCGTTCCCCTCTTGCCCGCTACTCGACAAGAAACACCGCGCGATAGCTTGGTCTTACTTAACACATACCGCGATGCACTCAAGCGTTCGGAGCCATACTTCCTGACTGTCGCGCTCGACTTGACTCGTAACGTATCTCTCGACAAGCAGAACCTAATCTCGACCCTTGCGCCGCACTCGCCGAGGCTGGTCTCGCTCTCAATTATCCTCAGTACCTCGCACCCAATTTTCGAGTTTCATCAGCTCCTAGAAAGGGATCTCAACTCTCTTGAGGACCTGACAGTCATGTTACCCACAGGGACAACATCCAGTCCCAGCATTCCCAATTCGTTCGTCTATCACCACACACTACCTCCCTCTGCGCTCCCTCGTTTGCGGAATCTCCGTATCGCCGCTGTGTTTCTTGGACTGTACCTAGCGCGCCCATCCCTGAAGCACCTTAGCGTGTATGCTCCCAGTGGTATCTCGCACATGCGGCTTGATCACTGGGGCCTGGTCATCTGCGTTCTCCAGGACTGTCGTTCTCTCGAGACACTCGAGATCATTGAGGCGCTCCCGCTCATTTCCGAGCCATACGACCCCGACCTGTGGTCCAACAGTGGCAACCTCTCTACACTCCGCAGCTGCATCATCAAGGACACCCCGGATCGCGTTGCCCGCTTCGCGACTCTCCTGCGGGACGCACCCGTCCCGACCGACGCGGACCTGAACGTGACCCTCACGCCACCTGCCTCAGACATCGCGGGCACCATTATGCACCCACGCCTCTTCTCGCTTGCTTTCCACCGTTTCCTCCCAGGAGAGGTCGGCCGGGTAGAGATTGACTCGACCCTGCGGGTCTACGCTGGCGACAGGAAGTGCTTCGAGTTCGCGATGGCCCCGGCGCTGCAGGCGGAGCTCGTCCGTGGACTGCCCTTCGCGGTTCTGGTCACGGCATCGCGGATCGGACCCGATGGACCCAGGACGAAGAAGGCGGATCTCCTGCACGGCGTGTTCAGCCCGAACATCCAGGAGCTCCGCATCCGCTTGGCTGGAGACCCGCCTGTAGGGTGGTGGGTCACCCTGCTCAGACTCTTCCGCCACCTGCGACGGCTTGAGGTTCGCTTGCGCGAAATCACCAGTCTTGTCGAACACCTTCGCTCTGCGCTGGAGTCGAAGAAGTCGACGCTCGGCGCTGTGGAGGAACTTGTACTTCTCGGTGTACGCGTCACAGAGGAAGACCAAGACAACTTTGCGAGGTCCTTTGTCTCGGCCTTCTCGAGCTGTAAGTCAGCTGGGTTGTGGGCACCGCGCAGGTGTGTGTTGCGTTATCGTGGTCGAAGGTTACCGGTGTTCGAGCGACTCCTGACGATGGGTCTTGCGGACGTCATCGATGATCTGGTTGTGTATTCGTCATGAGTTCTACGTATGTATATACTGTACACATCATGTCTTTGTTAGCGACACCTTTCAGTCATGTATAGCAAGGGGAGAAATCCGATGCGGAGACAGTTCATGGATTCTTTTCAACTCTACCAAGCGAGCATCAATCTGGTCCAGCCCCGAAGACCACACAAACGCCGAATCCTCATTGACAGAGTCAGGATATGCCACACGTGCGGAGGACCATGCTCGCTCGACGGTAGAGACCAGCTCTCCAGATACCAGCTCACGACCGCCCGGCAACGAGCACAGAGCAATGAGCGGATCTATGATGTTGCGCACCAGTTGGTGCGATGCGATGTGGGGGAACGAGAGAACTGCAGCGGCATCTCCGGGGATCGCAAGGCCGCCCTTGTGCAGCCCGGTCCACTCCAGATCACGCAACCACTCGTGTAGTCGCGGAAGTTGCCGTTGACCCCATGCAAGCATCTCAGCAGTCTGAGAGGCGGAGAGTTGAGACTGGCCAGAGACTGTCGCACGGACGCAGTGCAGAAGGACGTAGCTCGCCTGGGCTATATCTCGGAAGGAAAGAAACCCCTTAGAAGGATCCCACGCGGCCATTTCTACCTCGTACATCGCTCTCGCTGGAAGTCATGCATCGGTCAGCCACAAGCTTGTCAGAGAATTTTATCATCACTACGCACCGTGAAGGAGGGTAGTATAGGTGTGGCGAGCTCCCTGCATATCGTACATGCGCTCGAGTGTCCTGTATGCGAGACCACAGATCTGGCGGAATTCACGGTCCTCCACGGCGAGGTGGCAGAGCGACTTGCACGCGAGCTCTGCCAATTGCTGCGTTTGCGCGTCGCCGATGAAGAAGTGACGGAAGATGTTGTGTACATCAATGAACCAATTGTGGGTGCCCTTGTCGGACCTCGCGAGCATATGTCGAATGCCATACACTGCACATAAGGGCAGAGTGATTGAATCCTCCAACAGCAGACGGTCCGGAAGATGCCAGTGTCCCCATTCTGCCTCCATGAAACCAAGTATGTCGGCGAAACACTCGCCCACTTGGTCCGGGGGCAAATCGGAGAAGATCACCGGCATCGAGGCCAGAAACTTCGTATCCGCGGTGGTGGAGTACGCCGACGTGACTATAGCACGGTTGAGAGCGCCATGATGCCTGTATATCTCGTTCTGGTCCCGACCACGCCATGTTGGCATATTGTCATAAGCCTTGTATGCGAAATGCCCCAGTCGGTCAAACCGGGCCCGGTGGACGTGGATCCACATCGCCCACTGCATAGACCCCTTGACGATCCACTTAGCAATGCCACGAAGCACCCACATAACCTCATTGCGGGCGACTCTGAGCACGGCGTAGATGGCAAAGGATGCAGGAGACCGGTAGGAGCAGTCGCCTTTGAAAGCTGGCAGGATGGTGACGACGAGGAAGAACGTGAAGAAGAAGGCAACTAAAAGTGACACGACTGTAGCCACGGCGCTGTGCAGCGTCCAAAGGAGGATCAATAATCCCGAGAGGAAGAGGACAGAAGCGAGCTGTAGGAGTAGAGGTGGGACAACAACTATCGCCCCGACGTGCCACTTCCGCAGTCCGTTCAGGCAATACTGCCGCAGCCGTGCACTCTCGAGGGAGGTTCCTCCTACCGTGGCTTCAGAGATCCACTGCTTGACGAAGAGGGCTAGCAATGCTGCAACGACGCTGAACACCAGGCTAGAGAACCACAAAGTGTTCAGCCACACGGCGGATGTGGGAGCCTGGAACAGCGCCTGAGCGAGGTCCATGGGGCCAGTATGGTGGGTCGCGTTCAAGAAGGGAGGAGTCAAGGTATACCCGTTCAATTGCGCGGATATCTGCTTCAATACCGCAAGCGTTGGGTCCGACGGCTCCGGCTGAAGGAGGTGATACGACTCCACGTTGAACGCAGTCAACACGGCTGATGAAACACCGGCCTATAAGATGAATATAGATGAGTTGCGGTCTCTCCGCTCGATTTCCACTTGGACTCGCAACTCACGTAAACAAGGAGGGTATCCATGTCCTCCTTCCAACGGCCCAGGAGCTGGTCATAGGAAGCCTTCACTGCGTCGGCAGCCTCCGTCCACACCTTCTCCTTTTGTTCACTGGTAAACTCCCTCAACAGTTCCTCTCGAATGACCTGAGAGTGGAAGTCAGATCGGTCTGGGGTGTAACAGAGTATAGAGTTATAGAGTGTGGCGGGCAGCAGGTCGCGGCAGCAAATCGCAAGGAGCTTCCTTCCGACTCCCCACGCGCTGAGAGATTACGCAGCTCATACAGGCTCAATTCTACTGCCGCCACATCGTTGCCAATCAGGTAAGAGACGAGTACCGCGTCGCTGCACTCATACAGCGTCGAGTTCCATCATATATACACACGCAGCCGAGCGCGACTAAACAGGCCTCATATCATGTTATAAATACTCACCTCTGGAGACGGGAAGCTCCATGTGCTTATGTCGGGCTCGCTCTTCTCATCCTGCTAGTTGTCCCTTGTCGTTAGAAAGGTCCGACCCAATGGTGGCGTAGACACTCACGCTGTCGGAAATGCCGGCTTTAACATTGCAGTCTTCATTCAGTCCCTGCTGGTCGTCCCCGAGACACGTACAAGTAGCCGATGGATCCATGATGTCGTCACGGTATGCGTCTCAGTCAATCAGTCAACCGAGGAGTTGGAAGAGGAGGAGGGACAGTTGATTGAGGCTGTCCATAGATAATGAAGTCACTTATAATCGACTGCAGTCGGAACTACTAACTGAGTAACTAACATACAAAGGTGGCACTTCTACATGGCGCTTCGCACTCTGGACCTCCCACCATCCGACATCGTGCACTTCCAGTCCGACACGGACTTTGTTCCTACCAAGCACACAGGTATCAAGACCATGGACTTTGCCCGCAAGGTTACAGCCAGCATGCACAAGCTTCCAGCGACTCCTCCGGCGACTGGGTCAGGCAAACCGAACATAAACAACCTCCCGGCGGAGCTTCTCATCAAGATACTATCGCGAGTGTCCTCGGACACTCCTTGGAAGATAGTAGATCTTGGACTTGTCTGTCGCGCCTGGTACGCCGTCACTGAGCACTCACCCGCCTTCTGGGCGAACGTCGTCTCCAACGAATGGCGTTTCCCCTCCATGTCGGTCATTTCCGCCGCTGCTCCTCGCACACGCTTCCTCGACGTCTACGGCAGTGCATTGAAGCAATCGCTGCCATACTACATCGCCGTCTCGCTCGACATCTCGCCGTTCTTGGAGCTCAGCGCGTTGGGCGCTTCAAAGAGCACCTTGCTGTGGACGCTCGCCCCGCACTCGCAACGCCTGGTCTCTCTCTCGCTCGTTGTTCCTTCGGAAGGCGACCTGCAACAGTTTTATGACTTCTTGAGCTTAGATCTCTTTTCGCTGGTGGAGCTCTCTCTTGCAACCCCGCCGCTGACACTTTCGTACATCACGGATGCAGTCGTGGTGCCGCTTCCCGACGCAGAGGACGTCGAGTACAAGTCGCTCCCTTCGTCGGCTCTCCCGCACATCCTGACTGTGCGCGTCACCGGCTCGCTCTTCGGCCCCTGGCTCGCTCGCCCGAGCCTCAAGCACCTGCAAATCGTGGGGACCGGTGCCGAATCGCGTATCACCGACCGGGTGCGCACATGCGGCCTGCTCATCGGCGGCCTCCAGGGCTGCCCCGGGCTCGAGACTCTCGAGGTGGACAACACGCTCCCGTTGTGGACTATGGAGTACGAGATTCCCGTGGTGAAGGCGTGGCCGGACGCGCATGCCCTGCAGATGCTGCACACCTGCACCGTCCGCGATGACCCCGAGTGGGTGGTCAAGTTCACTGCATGCCTCCACAGAGCGCCCCTGCCCACCAGCACGATGCTCGACGTGACCCTCGGCGCACCCCAAGGGCTCATCCCCACAGCAGCTGGCGGTGTCTCCTGCGACTCCATCCTCTCGAATGACCCCCATATACAGTTTTTCACCGAGGAGATGTGCGCGCTCGCTTTCCAGCGGCGCGCAGACAGCCATTCCGACACAGAGCCGATCCGGATGGAGCTGAACACGGCGTTGCGAGTATATGCGGGAGACAAGCAGCGGCTCGAGTTCAAGGTCTCACCCGAGCTCCTTACGCTGTTCAACACGCGTGTCGGGATGTCGTTCGCCGAGGCCCTTGTCTTCCAGATCTTCATGGAGCCTAGGCTGGCGCGGACATTTCAGTACCCCATGCCCTTGCGCCCGGACATTGCAGAGTTGGTACTCAACCTGGGGGATCGGGTGCCGGACACGCGCTGGTGGCGGGAGTTCTTCCGTTTCTTCAAGCATGTGCGGAGGATGGAGGTCCGTGCGCGCGATGCGCTCGCTTTGTTCCATTTTCTCAGTGGGAAGCCCGAGGACATGACGGGGTTTTGTCCTGCGGAGCGCCTGAGGCTTCAGATCGCGCAGTGTGGGATCCCTTCCAAGGAGTTCGTGGAGGAGTTTACGCTCGTGGGCGTGGACTTTCGGATGCCGGACTCGGACGAAGGGGAGATCGCGCAGATGGTTGTGGATACGTTTGTGAAGAGGAAGGAGGATGGTCGTCAGGTCCCGAGGGAGATGACTTTGAGGTATCGTGGGGCACGGAGGCCTGCGTTTGAGGAGCGGGTCGTGAGCGGGCTTGAAGGCGTTGTTCGGTGTGTGGTCGTTGCATCATCGTGAAGAGTTGAACTGTGTCCTTTTGAACAGATGCTTATGAGCTTCCGACTTTTGGGCATCCGCTTCTTGTCAGTTGTAGAAGATATCCATATCAAGATTCGGTCGAAATCTGCGAGTAGTAATGCCGATCTGTCCGCTTCCGTCAGCGAGTACGGGCACAAGCCGGCGGTCTCGTAGATAAGCACATATCCTAGCTACTCAGGCCTCGTGAGGCAGCAGCAGCCCTTCCCGAGCTCTTGGTAAGCTCCAACGCGATCCTACGTGCAGCGAGGCTGACCGGTATGTCTTCGGCCTACAGACGACGAGGCCGCTTGGTGGGAGGGGGACATGGTGTCGAAGCCAGGGCATGCCGCACGACGCGTTGTGGATATGAACCTTCTCTTAAAGCGCATGCACATCATCCCTGTCATCTTGTATCGCAGCATACGGCTTGTACTTTCCTCAGAGCCACTCAACGGCGTGAACGCAAATATCTTACACTGCTCAGTGCTCACCAGATGTGCCGCGCATTTCCACCGTCTGGTGTAGCGAACCGGGCAGGGGAGCTCTTCTTTGCAAGATCATGTTGATATATGACGCCGTGCTGTATCAACGCTGGTCGACGTCTCCCGCCTAGACAAATGCGCGAGTATCCTTGCAAGTTGGTTGCTGACCAGATCTTGTCAGACTTGCGCAAACCGGCAGGAGGCTGGCAATATGCCGCAGCAGTTCAGAAGCGGACGGCGATCATGGCCTCAGTTCTGTCGTCCTAATGGCAGGAACGAGGTAGCCCGTGAAACGAATGCTCCGGTAGTCGTAAGTCCGCCCACTGCCATCTTCAGGTGACCAAGTATAGTCATGCCTACATACAGGCAGGCGTTCGGATGCAAGACGGCGACGGTAATTGTCTGCCCAGAGGGCAATGAGCGGAAGCAGAGTATATGAGTCCACATCGTCTGGAAGAAGGCTCAAAGCTGGAAGGGGAGTTCGTGCTATCGTGGAGGTAGCTGATGAACTGTTTTCAACTTTGCCAACCGGGCGTCGATCTGGTCCAGCCCCGAGCTCCACACAAACCCTGCCTCCTTTTCCACAAAGTCTGGATATGTCATACGTGCGGCGGACCAGGTGCGCTCGATAGCAGAGACGAGCTCGCCGGATACCAGTGCAAGCCCACTCGGTGTTGAGCACAAAGCGATAACAGGGTCTATGATGTTCCTGACGAGATGATGCGATGCGATATGGGGGAACGCGAGAATCGCCGCAGCGTCCCCGGAAATTGCAAGGCAGCCCTTGTGCAGCCCGGTCCACTCCAGATGACACACCCACTCATAGAGGCGGGCGAGTTCTTGCCGACCCCATGCAAGCATTGCATCAGTCTGCGAGGAAGTGAGCCGTGAATGGCCGGAGATGGTTGCGCGGACGCAGTGTAGAAGAACGTAGACTGCCTGGGTTGTGTCTCTGAACGACCTAAAGCCCTGGGAGGGATCCCATGCGGCCATTTCCACCTCATACATGGCTTTAGCTGATAGTCGAGGTACAAGTTAGCTTTGCTCGCTAACGCATATTGTGAATACGCACCGTGAGCCAGGGTATCGTATGTGTGACGGGCTCCTTGCTCGTCGTACATCAACCTGAGCGTGGTAAATGCGTTGCCAAATACGCGGCGCAATGCACGGTGCTCCACCGCGTAGTGACAGAGCGTCTTGCAGGCGAGCTCCGCCAATTCCGCGCTAGACTCCTTGCCGACGAAGTAATGACGGAAGATGGCCTGTGTATCGTTGGCCCATCCGTCGGTACCCTTGTCGGACCTCGCAAGCATGTGCCGGATGCCGTATGTTGCGCACAGGGGCAAGGTGATTGCATCTTCAAATAGTAGACGGTCTGGAAGATGCCAGTGTCCCCATTCTGCATTCATGAAGCACATGATATCGACGAAACACATAGGCACTTGTTCCGGGGGTAGGTCGGAGAAGATCACCGGCATGGAGGCCAGAAACTTTGTATCCGCGGTGGTGGAGTACGCAGTCGTTACCACCGCACGACTGAGATCACCGTGTTGCCTGTAGATCTCGTTTTGGTCCCGGCCACGCCACGTTGGCATGCTATCGTAACCACCATCATATGCAAATACACCCAGTCGGTCAAACTGGACCCGGTGGACGTTGATCCACTTCGCCCACCGCGTCGACCATCTATAGATCACCTTACAGACAGCACGAATCACCCGCAGAGCCTCGTTGCAGATGACTCTGAGCACTGCGTAGATGGCGAAGGATGCAGGAGACCGGTAGGAGCAGTCGCTCTTGAAAACCGGTAGGAGGGTGAAGCCGATGACGAAGGTGAAGACGACGGCGACTAGGATCGACGTGATGGCAGCCACGGTGTTGTGTAATGTCCAAAGGAGGACTAGTAACCCCGCGAGGAAGAGAACGGAAGCGAGCTGAAGCAGTATGGGAAGGACGACGACTACGGTCCCGACGCGCCACTTGAGCAGCCCATTGAAACGGTACTGCCGCAGCCGCGCGCTCTCACGGGAAGTTCCTCCGACCATTGCTTCGTATATCCACTGCTTGACGAACAGGGCCAGCAACGCTGCGGCGAAGCTGAAGACCAGGCTGGAGAACCACAACGAGTTCAGCCAGACGGCGGATGCGGGGGCCTGGAACGGTGCTTGAGTCAAGTCGCCAGGCCTCGCGGTATGGGTCGCGTTCAAGAATGGGGGAGTGAAGGTGTAACCATTGAGTTGCGCGGAGATCTGCTGCAGTACCGCGAGCGTGGGGTCCGAAGGGTCCGGCTGGAGGAGATGGTAAGACTCCACGTTAAACGCGGTCAGCACCGCTGAAGAGACACCGGCCTGAGGGGTAATATATGATAAGTGGGGTCGCTCGATGCCTAGGTGTGATTTAGCTTACGTAGACAAGCAGTGTATCCATCTCCTCCTTCCACCGGCCCAGAAGCTGGTCGTAAGACGTCTTCACTGCTTCTGCGCATTCGGTCCACACCTTCTCCTTCTGTTCGGTAGTAAACTCATTCGATAGTTCCTCTCGGATAGCCTGTGGATGGAGAGCAGTCCGAATTTGTACTACAAGTGAGATAAAAGAGTGAAATTCCAACGAGGTCACGTTATAGCAATCAGATCGCGGGGCGTTGAGGCCTCATCCACCTGCCCACCGCCTCTCGGGACCGAAGTCCAGTAACATTGCCGCGGCGGCGGTGATTGCGAGTGCGATTGGCATCCACACCCCCCCTCCATAACGCTAACCATGCACGCGTAATCTCACAGGACGTGATACTGCGCGAGGATGTAGGAGAGGCGCTATGGGACTCGGAGGCCGTGCATGTTTGGGTGACAGTGCCGTAGGGAACGAAGACGACAGCAATATTCGATCAGGATTCATACTCACCTCGGGAGGGGGAAAGCTCCACGTACTGATGTCGACCTCGGTCTCCGTATCGTTCTCATCCTGATAGCGGTCACACATCGTCAGAGAAGTCGAGCTTGGCAGAAGCATGCGGAGACACTCACAACTTTGGCATCTCCAGCTTTCTCCGCTCCGTCTTCGACCACCGCTGCTCCAATGGCACTCTTGGGACTCGCGTGGGTACCAGTTGAACTCATGGTAGATGAAGGTCTTGTTCGACTGCGTGAGGTTACAGTTCGCCGACTTCAGGCTGTCCGTCGGGCCTCCACTTAGCAGGCTCCTTCCTGGGCCCAGCCTGGTTGCAACTCAGATATACCAAAGGGCACGTTGCGAGGCAGTACTAATCCTGTGCTCCTGCATTGAGCGTATCGCCCGCGCCCGCGTGAGACACTTGGAGAAGTTCGCAGAGCATACGGACAATAGCTGCAGCCAAAACGGCGGTATTAGGAACCTCATCCAAGCCTCGCCGTACCGGTTCCATCGTCCCGCAGCTCAATCCTTTCTCCGCTGCAGCAGCGTAACCCTTATCCCTCGAAAGCGGCGACGACGTCCTCAAGATCAAACCCTCGGTATGAGTGTGAGGACGAGATAGATAAAGGCAAGCTCTAGGGGAAGGATCTCGCATAGTAAGCACGACCGAGAGCCTAGAGGGCGTCGTCGACCGGAGACCGCCGGACGTTCGAAGTGTCCGGGTGGGCCAAGAGGTGGCCTCGAGAGAGCGAGAGGGGTCCCCGCACTCGAGTGCTGTACCACCCGAGGCAATGTCTTGACGTCCTAAGCCATTGACGGGACACACCCCACATCTTGTGTACTTGCGACGGGCAGCGCGTCGATGCGAAGGAGGTGCGCGCGGGGTGATGCGGAGGCGCGCATCCGTCAGGCTTCAAGTGCCGGGGATGTGCCCATATGCAGGAAGATGGTCAAGGCGGTCTGCTTGCAGCAAGCCGGGGACGGCTGCTGGGCAAGGGCTCGACATGTGGCGCACGCGGATCCGGATTAAGCGAACGGTGCGGTGATAGTTGGGTGAAAGCGTCGTGTGCCGGTATCGAGCAAGAAGGTAGGCTGCTAGCAGGTGTCGAATCGATGCGAGAGGGCAGCGAGCGTGTCCAGAGCTCCGCCAACGAGGCGCGTTCCGGACGCTTCTGGCCGGGACCGCGGGCCGGGACATGTTGAAGCTCTGAGAGGGAGAGGCGGGAGCGAAGACGAGAGCCGAGATCACGTCCGATTTCGAACGCTGCACAGTCGACATTGCCATTGTACGTGGAGCAGGCGGGTGATGCTCCTAAGATCAAACGGCTGGCGATAAGTGATGGAAGACAGAGGTGCCTGTGCCACGGTGAGAACTGGCGGAGAACCTGGAAGCTATCGCGATCGTGATGCTCCCCGTACTTGAGCCGGGCCTTCTCAGCTCGATACTCTGCCGGTAAGCGGTGTGATGGTACATTCGGACGTCCTACGGTCCTGGGGTCGATCTCAGTACGGAACTCATGAGATTGAAAACGTAAGGCTTACACGCATCGTCGAATGAGTCCGATTCCTACGCCCTGCTGCAGTCTCTGCGGCACTACCGCGCGAGCATCCCATGAATGCAACGCACCACTTCGACCTCCTTCCTTCGCATTCGTATCGAGTATTCTTGCGACTCTACGTCATGAGCTCCGCGTCGACCGACGTTTGCAGCAGCAAGTGGCGACGTGAAGGACGTATCCGCCTTCAGGGCTGCGAGTCTGCAACGACTTTCTCGCCTGCGAATATACGCAAGCACCTCGAGAGCTCGAGCTACGAGCGCAATGGTTGCTGCGCCCAAGGGCGCTGATGGTGAATTGTCGGGATGCGCGTCATCGAGGGTGCACGCTCCTGAATCCCCACACCCGGGTTACTCTCGCGCAGCTTGAGACGAGACGTCTCCTGTGGGATGTTCGGACGGGCGCGCGAGGAATCCCAACATGCGCGGAAGGTCGTCGTCTCCGCCACTGGCCGTCGCTGTTACAGTTCTTGCGAGCCTATGCAGTCCTGAGAGAGGTTGTGGTGGCCGCCACGCTACTGCTCCGTAGACTTCTGGGGTCATATAGGGAGGGAATGCTACCGGGCTTGGCTGATGAGGAAAAGGAAGCGAGTTGGACATGAGAGCTGGGGATGGCGAGAATTCTGCTCACGAAAGCACAGTGTACTTCAGAACGTGGTCGACGACTCACGTCACGCCGCTCTTCGGCTACTGTTAAGCGTCGGCTGAGATCGCATTGCAGGCGAATCGTCCCGGTGCTTGCGACGATGTTCGTGCCGTCCCAGCTGAGCTATTCTTCGGCGACTCAGACATGGGCAGCCTCGAGTAGCGCGAGGGCCTATCGAGGCATTTCCTGGACGTGGTGGGCCCAACGAAGACAGCGTACGAGGCTCTTCCATACAGTAGGTCACTCCCGCTGACTCCGTGATGAGACAGTCCTCAGCCACAACCGTGTATATGCTAGTCGAAAGTACTCACCGAAGTCCTGCGAAACGTGAGCAATGTTCCTCATGTACTCCTGGTCGATCATTCACAGAAAAACGCATCACTTCGTGGATCTACGGGAACATGTTAGACAGTTGCTCCTCCCTCGTCGGTAGATCCTAATGGCAGAGTAGTACGTACCGTGACGAGTGAACATCTACGATAAGCGGTCGGCCACTGACGCTCGACTACTTCATGTAGAGACCACGACCGGCGCTGAGAACTTCATGAGCCGCTGCCGCGACCACATTCTACATGAGACTCACCAATGAATTGTACGGGTTCGTCGCGCAAGATTCGGCTCAGGTTTCTGCGTACGTAATCGCCATGGCCACCGATCCTCGTGTATCCTGGCGGTAGCAGTCAGAGGAGAGTCTCGCGATAGCGTGATTTCACAACAACCGAGCTCACCTCAGTCCTCCGTCGTGTCTTGCCCCGTTACGCTTCGACCCTGGACGGACGGGTAGATCGCATTCGAACGGTGCTGTGGCGATAGCACAAAAGTGCTCTTACTCGGCTCGACGGGGCCTACACTGTCCAAGGTCTATCAGCCCGCGAGTCGCGGCCCCACCCGGGTCCATACAGACGTACGCAGGAGGTGAAGGGTAACTTCTTGTGCTGCCAAGAGGAAATGATTCCGCAGCCGATCTTGCCACTCGTGACTGGAACCAAGTCTATACGGCGTGGGGAGCCTCTAAACAGGGATGAAAAGAGAACAAGAATCGGCGGGCGTACCTGATCAAACGATTCTCTACTGGTGTCCCAGCGTGCCCCCGATGCTGATATGTCCTCGACTATGTGAGGGCGTTTACACCGACTCCGTGTCTGTCATCACGCCGTTGTGGCGCGACTGGGGTCAACGTGAGCAGAAATCAACACCGCGATTGAAGAGTACTAACCTCCAAATGATTCCTCGGGGGTTCGTACTGCCGTACGCCACAGGCGATGGTCGTCCGGAGTGCGGACAAGCTAAACGTGGGACAGACACGTAAGTGACGAAGTATGACGGGTAGGGAAAAGTAAAGATCTACCTATACCAGCCTGTACCTCATTTCGCACTCTCCTGCGCACTCTGCGGTCGAAAGGGAGCATAGATACACAGACAAAGACAGGCAATCGGTGCAAAGGCCCGAGATCGAGTCGGACGGACTTCGCGTGTCGTTTGTTGAACCGCGCGTACAAAGCTGCGAGCCGGCTGCTGCGCAGAGTATTCCACGAGCGCAGAACGATGTTACAGCAGGTGACAGAGGACGGACGAGGTCGCGAGGAGTGGGCTCGTCACGGTGGGGGAGGAGGAGAGGAGCGCTCGTCCTCGGCGACGTCAGACCGACTCGGACTTGCGACAGGCTCCTCCACAAACGCGCTCTCGCGAACGCACACATGTCGTAAGTATTCATAAGTATACTTTAGCTCAACGATCTCGCCTTGTGTTGTTTTTGTCGTCCTTGCAGAGCTCTCAGTCACTTGGTTCGTCACATTTGACAAGAAACACCCGCGAGCGCGAAGCATCAAACCCATTGGCCACACTGTGCACAACGTTCGCTACGCGGACAATTTGTATCATAAGTAAGTTCAGACGAGTCATGTTCTAATATGATTTGCTCTGACTCTTTGCGCGAAGGATCAGCGATCCTTCCATTTCTTTGAACGCATTGCTTGCAGCGAGCAGAAGATACGCATGATGGGCACTACCGACGACTCGGACGACGGCGCGAGCGTGATCGACCTCGCACCCACCCCGTCGCTCGAGACGATACCACACATCGACTGTCGGGCGACGTAGGTCAACGCACACAGGCTTTGGCGATCATTCGGCCACTACATATTGCAAGCTGCATACGACTTTACGGATCGTGGACGTCTGGACGGCCTAAGGGAGACGAATTGCAAGCTCGAGCGACATGACACGCCTTGCACCGAATGCAACTTTACTCCAGCTGTCACTCAATCTTCACTCCTCGCTTGGTCTACTCGGGCCTTCTACGCCGCTCGTCTCTCTGACTCTCTCATGTGCAAGTGTCATGTTCATGCCCGTCAGCACGGAGCTCCCACCATGACCTGGAACGAGGACCTTCGCTCTTCAGTTCCTCGTCGTGCGTGGCTACGTACCGTTTCCAGCAGCAATTCCCCGCCCCGCCCCGTGCCTCTGACTCGCTCCGCAAACGAAGGAGATGGAAGAAGGCAGATATATAACTCATGCTGTCTAAATATTGGTGAGGGCGCGCCCCTCGGTTCATGTTTAGCTGGAGAGAGTCACTGGGTGCGTCGAAATCGCCGCTCGCAACTGAGCTAAACGTGTATCAATGCTGTCCAAGCCTGAACACCACAGATACGGTGCATCCGGGTCTGCCGATTGCGGGTATGCCAACCTCGCAACGGACCATGAACTCTCCACAGCAGAAACGAGCTCTCCGGACACTATCGTGAGGCCTCTAGGCAGTGACACCAAAGCAAGGAGCGGATCGACGATGTCCCTGCCCAGAACATCTGATGCCACGTGAGGGAAGGTCAAAATAGCTGCGGTGTCTCCTGGGATCGAGAGACATCCTCTGTGCAGCCCGCCCCACTCCAGGTCGCACAACCATCGATGCAATCGGGCGAGTTCATCCCGACCCCATGCAAGCAATGCGTCGGCCTGCGAGGGAGAGAGTTGAGACTGGCCGGACATTGTTGCGCGGATGCAATGCAAGAGGACGTATATCGCTTGAGTTGTATCTCTGAATGAGGCAAAACCCACAGATGGATCCCATGCCGCCATTTGAGCCTCGTACAATGCTTTGACTGTAGTTCGAATATAAGTCAGCTGAAACCCACGATTTACAAGCGCAAATCAGCGCACACACCATGGCAAAGGGTATCGAATGTGTGCCGAGCTCCCTGCTCTTCGTACATATCCTTGAGTGTCGTGTACGCCAGGCCAGATAAATGGCGATAAGCCTGGTACTCCACCCCAAGATGGCAGAGCGACTTGCATGCAAGCTCTGCTAGCCGCTCCGTTATCCCAGTACCGATGAAGAAGTGACTGAAGACGACCTCTACATCCAAATTCCACGCAGCCGTGCCCTTGTCAGACCTAGCGAGCATATAGCGGAGGCCGTACGATGCACATAGTGGGAGTGTGACGGGATCCCCGTGTGATTCAGGTAGATGCCAATGTCCCCATTCGGCCTGCATGAAGTCGAGTAGGTCTGCGAAGCACCTCCCCACTTGATTCGAAGGGAGGTCAGAGAAGATCACGGGCATGTAGGACAGATATTTGGAGTCGGCCGTAGTGATGTATGCGGTCGTCACTATCGCGCGGTCGAGAGCGCCGAGGTCCTCGTAGATCGCGTTCTTGTCCCGACCACGCCAAGTCGGCATGTTGTCAAACGCAGTATACGCGAATTCACCCAGACGGTCGAAATGGGGCTGGCCAATACACGCCGGCCACTGCATGGACCATCCATAGATAACCTTGCAGCATTGACGAATCGCCCGTAAGGCCTCGTTGCGGGTGTACCTCAGCACCGTATAGATGGCGAAGGATGCAGGGGACCGATACGAGCAGCCGCTCTTGAGCACCGGTAGGATGGTGACGCTGAGCGAGAAGGCGAAGACGAGAGCGACGAGAAGCGATATGATAGCAGCCACAGTCCTGTGTAACGTCCAAAGGAGGACCAATAACCCCGCGAGGAAGAGGACGGAAGCGAGCTGGAGCAGTATGGGGAGGACGACGACTACCGTCCCGACGCGCCATTTGAGCAGTCCGTTATAACGGTACTGCCGCAGCCGCGAGCTCTCATGGGAGGTTCCTGGTACCAGTGCTTCATAAATCCACTGCTTGACGAAGAGGGCCAGTAACGCTGAGGCGAAGCTGAAGACCAAGCTGGAGAACCACAACGAGTTCAGCCAGATGGCGGATGCGGGGGCCTGGAACGGTGCTTGAATGAAGTCGCCAGGCCTCGCGGTATGGGTCGCGTTCATAAACGGAGGAGTGAAGGTGTACCCGTTGAGCTGCGCGGAGATCTGCTTCAGTACCGCGAGTGTGGGGTCTGTAGGATCTGGCTGGAGGAGATGGTAGGACTCCACGTTGAACGCGGTAAGCACTGCTGAAGAAACACCAGCCTGAACGGTGATGAGTATTCGCGTCGCTCGCTCGAGGCTCAGCATGTCACGCACATAAACGAGCAGTGTGTCCATCTCCTCCTTCCACCGGCCCAAAAGCTGGTCGTAAGACGTCTTCACCGCTTCAGCGCATTCAGTCCAGACCTTCTCCTTCTGCTCGTTGGAGAACTCCTTTGATAGCTCCTCTCGGATGGCCTAGATATGAGATCAGTTCGAGTTGGCTTTAGCAGCGAGAGAACAGGATACCACTCCGACGAGTCGCGTTACGACTGCCAGATGAGGCTGATACTGGTGCGACCGCCGGATATGCGACTACGGTTCCTACTCACCTCGGGAGTGGGAAAGCTCCAAGACGTGATGTCAGGCTCGGCCTCCGTGTCTTTCTTCTCATCCTGATAGCGGTCATACATCGTCAGACAAGTGCAGCTCACTCGCGGAAGCCTGCGGAGGCACTCACTACTTGGGCCCCGACGGCTTTCTCGTTGCCATTGTGGACGGCATCCGCTTGACTGGCACTTTTGCAGTTGCAGGTCGTGTGGGTACCCGGAGAAGAACTCATAGTGTCGTCTCACAGACGGAGTTCTTTGTCGATCGACTGTGCGTGAGGTAATATAAGTAGTAGGCTCCTTCCCAGCCTGGGTGACGCTCAATACACTCCTGGACTTACTCAAGTGGACGTCGCGATCCTGTGCAGCTGTGCCACTGCCTCGAGCGCATCGCGCGTAAGAGCGCGTAAGAGCTGCTCAAAGAAGCTCGTACAGTCCACGACGGCACGGCCGGACTGCAGCCAGAGAGTTAGGCGGTGCTACGGGATTTACAAACTGCGTGTACCAACCTCGCGCAATCTGAAGCTCAACCCTTCGAGAGAACAGCCCTCAGCTCCGCCAACCGAGCATCGATGCTATCCAGCGCTGTACACCACACGATTTGCGAGTGCGCATCCACTGAGCGTGGATATGCCAACCGCGCAGAAACCCACGTGTGTTCGATGGCAGAGACGAGCTCTGCTGACACCAGCGCATGACCACCGCGCATCGAGCACAAAGCGATGAGCGGGGCAATGAGGTTGCGAACCAGGTACCGAGATGCGATATGGGGGAAGGCCAGAACGCCAGCAGAGTCTCCCGGAACGGAAAGGCACCCTTTGTGCAGTCCATTCCACTCCAAATCCCGCAACCACTGATGCAGACGGGACAGCTGCTGTTGACCCCATGCGAGCATCGCTCTGGTCTCAGAGGGGGAGAGACGAGACTGGCCGGATATTGTGGCGCGCACGTAGTGCAAGAGGATGAAGATCGCCTGAGTGGTGTCTCTGAATGAGATGAAGCCTAGTGACGGATCCCAAGCGGCCATCTCTACCTCGTAGACCGCTTTGGCTTGCCGTCGAATGGATATCAGCTCGGGAACGCCTCCGCATTACAGATTTACGCACCATGAGCCAGCGTATCGTATGTATGACAAGCTCCCTGCTCGTCATACATGCACTCCAGTGTCCTATATGCCTTGCCATACAGGTCACGATTCTCCCGGTGCTCCAGTGCGAGCTGGCAGAGTGACTTGCAGGCGAGTTCGGCCAATATATCGGTGTGCTCCTCTCCGATGAAGTAATGCCGGAAGACGATCTCTACCCACACGTTCCAGTCGGGGCCCTTTCGCAACCTTGCGAGTATGTGTCGGAGGCCGTACATTGTGCATAAGGGCAGAGTGATTCCATCCTCGTAGTGCAGTTGCTCCGGGATGTGCCATTGACCCCATTCGGCCTGCATGAAGTCATGTATATCCGCGAAACACCGAGCGACTTGGTCGGCAGGTAGGTCAGAGAAGATCACAGGCATAGAGGAAAGGTACTTCTTGTCGGCCGTGGTAGAGTACGCCGTTGTGACGATGCGACGGTTAAGGTCGCCGTGATGCTTGTAGATCTCGTTCTGGTCCCTACCACGCCAAGTCGGCATGTTGTTATACTGCTCATAACCGAAATCTCCCACTCGATCAAGGAATCGGGCAATGTCACGGTTGAGCCATGCCGTCCCCTGGGTGCACCGCCTGTAGATGACCTTGCACAAGTGACGAATAGGCCGCAACACCGTGTTGCGCGTGTATCTGAGCAACGTGTAGATGGCGAAGGATGCAGGAGACCGGTAGGGGCAGTCGCTCTTGAAAACTGGTAGGAAGGTGAAGCCGATGACGAAAGTGAAGACGAGACCGACCAAGAGCGACATGATGGCAGCGACGGTGTCGTGCAACGTCCAAAGGAGGACCAGTAACCCAGCGAGGAAGAGGACGGAAGCGAGCTGTAGCAGTATAGGAAGAACGACAACCACTGTCCCGACGTGCCATTTCAGCAGCCCATCGAAACGATACTGCCGCAGTCGCGCGCTCTCACGGGAGGTTCCTCCAACCATGGCTTCGTAGATCCACTGCTTGACGAACAGGGCAAGTAATGCTGAGGCGAAGCTGAAGACCAGGCTGGAGAACCACAACGAGTTCAGCCAGACGGCGGATGCGGGGGCCTGGAATGGCGCCGGAGCAAGGTGGCCAGTCCCAGCAGTGGTGTTGGTGGCGTTCAAGAAGGGGGGAGTGAACGTGTAACCATTGAGTTGCGCAGAGATCTGTTTCAGCACAGCGAGCGTGGGGTCCGAAGGGTCCGGTTGGAGTAGATGATAGGACTCCACGTTGAAAGCAGTCAGCACCGCGGACGAAACACCGGCCTGGATAAAGACGAAAGTGAGTCGTTTGCCGATGTTGACGTAGAGATACTACTCACATATATGAGCAGAGAGTCCATCTCCTCCTTCCACCGGCCCAGAAGCTGGTCATAAGACGCTTTTACAGCTTCTGCAGCCTCCGACCACAGCTTATCCTTCTGTTCGGTAGTAAACTCCGTCGAAAGCTCCTTTTCGATAGCCTGTGGATAGAGATCAGTACGGATAGGTAATGCAAAGGAAACAATAGAGTGGAACTGCGACGAGTCGCGTTATAACTGTCAGGCCGCGGGGCCTCCTCCATCTGCCCACCGATTCTCGGAATCGATGCCCAGTACAGATAGCGGCGATCGTGGCTGCTGATAGTGCGACCGACGGATGATGCGGGAGATGCGTTCGGGGACTCGGAGACCGCGCAAGCAAAATCGACCGTTCCGCAGGGCACGAAGACGATACATAGCAACACGCGACTACAATCCTACTCACCTCGGGAGTGGGAAAGCTCCAAGACGTGATGTCAGGCTCGGCCTCCGTGTCTTTCTTCTCATCCTGATAGCGGTCATACATCATCAGAGAGCTAGTCCAGGCAGAAGGATGCGGAGACACTCACGACTTGGGTAACGTCGGCTGGGCTCATGGTGTCGTCTCTCGGACGTGGGCCTTGGTCGATCGACCGTGCGTAAGGTTGCAGTCGGCCGACTCGAGGCTGTCCGTCCTCGCCCCCACGCCTCTAGTAGGCTCCTTCCCAGCTTGTTGGCAATCAGTCGCGACAGTGATATTCTGGACACAACACGAGGTCAATACATCTTAGAACTCAGACATACCCGAGTGCACGTTCCGAGGCAGTACTAATCCTGTGCCATTCAGTGGCCTCAGCGCATCGCGCGTGAGAGACACTGTCAGGAGTCCGAAACCCCCGCGGACAACTACCCCAGCCAGCAAGACGGTACTAACGACTTCGTCATTCCAAGCTCCCGGTACCGGGCCCGTCATAGATCATCCTCTAGCCTCAAATGCATGCCCGAGCGAAGATAACCTTCCATCCGAGGCACAGAATCGAGAGCGGTACACGCACGCGCCGGCCTCGAGTCTGCATGTATTCACGTCGAAGCCGACCTTCCTCCACTTGAGCAAAGCTGCAAGTCGATAGGACAGCGGCAATCGGACAGCGACTGGCGACTCGCAGAGGGTGGAACGAGTCTCGCGGCGCGCGATTGGTCTCAAAGCACAGGCTTCCTCCCGAGCCGTTGTGTTGGCATGATGCAGAGAGGCAGCTTCTGCGCCATTGACAGGTGGCAGGAGGATGATGTACACGGTCTTGCGAAGGTCTCGAACGGGGTGGGGAACCACTTGACCAGAGGGAAGGCGGAGAGATGATATGGATCGTTCGCGGAAGGTTTCTCCAAAATGAAGGGAACGGGACGTACTCCATAGATGTTTCTTCAAGTTCAGGTGGAGGCCATGCGATCGTGCGAGACGCTGCGCTCTTCCCTGCGCTCTGCCCTGAGAGGCACGGTGCATAATCGAGCGCACCGGCGGATCCTCCTTGTGCCGGAGTGAGGGCTCGTATCCTCGTACTCTTGACGGGCAGCAGCACAGCGGACATGGATGTGGTCGGAGCCGTGATTCGGGCGAGGGGACAGAAGCTGGGAGACCACCCTCCAGAGGCTCGCGCGCACAATGCATGGCGTGGCCAACAGAAGTTCGGAGGGTCGAAGTGTTGCGAGAGTCTATGAAGGCGACACAACATATAGTTGACGATATCAGCGACAGCGTCTAGAGGAGACGGCGCATTGACATACCTTCCGATCCTAAGCCAGTCCGCGTACAAGAAGTTGCCTCTACGTCGCACGACCGACGTCGTGCTCATTCGCTTTGCTCATCCGGTGAAACGACCTTCGACGCATGGCTGAATGTGCCTGGATGAATAGGACCGAGGAATGCAAGAGGGACGAGTAAGAGCCGTCCGTAAAGCTTCAAGGAGTATTCCAATTATATGATCATCGTCAGCATAGGAGCCTCTCGCAGAGGGCAGGAGATGTACTCATGAGAAGAAGCACGGGCGGGGAGCCTGTGTGAGACAGGAAGCGAGCCGCCAAGTAGTGACCTGTCTCTGAATCCACCTCGCCTTTTGATCGCGCTCCCTTTGCTTCGCGACATTCACAGATCTCTATGAAGATGAGGGGTGGCTGAGAACGTACCGCTTGAATCGTTAAGAGACTGTACGGCTCACGCTAAACCGTCTGCAGTCGAGTTGTGTGCGAGAGAATCGCAAGCGGAGCGCGAAGGCTCGGAGCGTTCCTCCATCTGAACGGTGGCGACAGCGTCGAGAGCGAGGCAGCTAGGTCAAGCAGTCAAGTCGGTCGTGGAAGCGGAGAAGCTGCCAGTGCCTCAGCAAAGTGCAGGTGCAGTCGATGTCGACCGTCGCCACAGCGAGGCGCTTGCTCTTGCTTGCTCTTCACCATCTCTACCACCACCAACACCAACTGCGAATATCACCATCGTGGCCCGTCGAGCTCAACACACATTCCCAATACACGTCTCCAGCTTCCCGCTCTCTATCTGCATAATCGGTATGGCTGCCGAACAACCTCTCTGCCAGTGGAAGAGGCGTCCTCAACATCAGCGACCTCCCGACGGAGCTCCTCGTCAAGATACTACCGCGAGTATCTTCGGAGGCTCTTTGGCGGATGGTGGACTTGCTTTTTGCGCCTGGTACGCCGTCACGAAACACTCGTCAGCCTTCTGGGCGAACGTCGTCTCCCACAAATGGCGTTTCCCCTCCCTGTCCGTCATCTCCTCCGATGTTCTCCGCCCATGCTTCCCCGATTCTTACGCAAGTGTTCTGAAGGGATCTCTGCCCTACTATCTTGACATCTCACTCCACATATCGCAGTTCATGGAGTTGAATATATCGGGCGCTTCGAAGAGCACCTTGCTGTGGACGCTCGCCCGCACTCGGAACGCCTGGTCTCTCTCTCTCTCGTCATTGTCTTCGCAGGCCACCTGCAACAGTCCTACGACTTCCTAAGCCTGAATCCTTGTGCTCTATCTGGCGACTGATTCTTTCGAACTTCGCGGACGCCGTCCTGGCCATGGCACGACCGCTTCCCATCCCGGAGGACCTCCAGTATACGCAGCTCCCCTCGTCTGCTCACCGCACCTCAAGCTCCGGACTTCGCGTGTCGCTGGCTCGCCCGCCCAAGTCTCAAGCGTGTGCCCATCGTCAGGTCGACGCCGCAGCAGGTATCATCGACCGGGTTCGCACATCATGCGGCACATGGCTCTCGAGACTTTCGAGCTCGCTCCCCTGTGTACGATGACATGCTCCGGCATTGCATGTAACATATGTAATGTACCTTGAACTTCAAGTAAAGAAATATATTCAAGTCGTCTACATACACGCACTCAGACGTAAAGATGCCCCGACGCCGCACCAGTCTTTGACGTTGATATTGACCTTGCCGACTCTGAAGCGTCACCCGTCGGTGCGTTCCTACCGCACCGAGCGGCCACCATGTCCTCCGGAAGCGTGGAAGCGGGTCTTGCAAGTATGACGCAGCATGCGCACGACGAGTGAAAGGATATGGGGACTCGGTGGCGGCATGGCTTCCACCTGCGCGAGGCCGGTGACCCGACTCCCCATGTGCTCCGTAAGAACCCCACGAACAACGGCAGCCTTCTCGGTGTCGTACCGACGTGCCAAGGTCGGGCAGGACCGGAGATATCGAGTGCGTCACGCCTCCGTAACGAACAGACAGAGAGTCTTCGTCATCCTGAAGGCCACGCACGTCGTGGTTGTGCTGGGCTCCCGCGGGCCGCGCGAAATCCTTATGGACGATCTTCGTGACGTCTATGATACGAGACGGCTCCGGCCGGGATTTCTTCCATGCACGATGGCGCCCAGAGCTCGCATAGCAAGGGAGAGGGCGGCGGATGCTCTCGACGGAAGCACGTCAAATCCTAAGCGTACTCGAGTACGGGCGGGCCAAGAGGTCGTGGACTCGAGAGAGCGGGACGGGTCTCCGCACTCGAGTAACGTACGCGGAAACGCCCGATACAACGTATTGACCTCCCGAGCATTTGACGGGACATGCCCAACACCGACGAGACATGCCCAACGCTTTGGGGTAGGTTGCGGGACGAGCAGAGCGTCGCGGGAAGGGGAAGCGCGGAATGAGTCGAGTTGCGCAGACGTCGAGTGCCGGGGGGCCTGGAGGTGAGCAAACACTGGAGGACGGGCCGAGAAATCTGCGTGAAGCGAGCCGCACAGCCCGCTCGCAGCTAGCGAAGGCCGGGCACCAATGATGGTCCACCTCGAGAAGTAGGGAGGTAAGGGCGAAGAGGTCAGCGTGGAACCGTCGTGCGCCGGTGTCTAGCAATGAAGAGATTGTAGTGAATTTCTAGCAGGAGTCGAACCTCCTGGACGACGGCGACACTGGTCGGATGGGCACAGAGCGGAGCCACAGAGACGGGAGCCTGGGCTTGGGGCGTTACCAGTGAGGGCGAGTGCACGGAACACATCCGATCTTCGACGTCCTGCGTGGTATGCGGCAACATCTCCATTGCGAAGTTTCAAGGAGCTACGATGTCCCTACCGAGCGGCTTCTCTGTCCAACACAAACACAGCGTTCGGAGGGCGTGTGAGGCTGAGCGTCGGGAGAGGTAAGTAATGATAGCTTGCCAAGGTCAAACCGCTGTTTGGGGCCATCATTGCGTGATATCGAGAGATGGAATGGCATCCGTAAGAGGAGGGCAGAGGTGACTCAGACTGTGCTGCGTGCGATCTTGCAGAGGGCTTCGGGGCTGTGGGAGTCGTTATGCTCCTCGTCCTTGATCGGCGTCTTCTCTGCTGGACTTTCTCTCGGTGTACCTGCCCTACGATCCAATTGTCGATATCAGCACGGAACTCAACAGAATAAAAGCACGATGCTTACATGTACCGTCGAGATTGCGAGATGCTGCAGTAATCTCAGTCAGTACTGCCGCGCGAGCTTCCACCCTCCTTCCTCCTCCGCGATCGGAAATATCTGGCCCGGTCCATTGCCAGGCTGGCTGTCGTCGGTCCAGCGTCCGGTGTGTGATACCTCCGGGAGTGCGTTCGGCCGGAGAAGCCTCCACTTGATGAGACTCTCAGTCATTCGGTGGCGGGAGGAGCCTTGACATGGCGAGAGTCAGAACATGCTCTCTTGGTCGCTCCCATCTCGCATTCCACCTGTAGCACGCTCCGGCTGCGCGCTAGTCTCTACATTCGTAACTCCTGCTCCAGAAGAGGTACTTGCGTGCTACTCCGCTGCGTGAAACGACTATGTCTTCTGTCGTGCCCGCACGGGTATGCGGGAAGATATTCGCAGTCTCCGCGATGCTTGGACGCGCCTTCGCTTTGCAGGTAATGCGAGCGGACGGGAGTGCCTCGACGGCGTGCCGGCATGCTGCTCGGTCGTCCTGACACTCGGGTCGCGGGAGGGAATGGGATGAACGTCGCAGGACGACGAAGAACGTGTGGCTTGACTGGCGAAGGGATGGAAGCGAGCTGGAGATGGGTATAAGCCCGTGAAGAGCTAGTATTGCGAGAACGTGCTCACCAAGCGTTGACGTCAGACCGCGGCGAACTACGCCTGTCACACCGCGCTTCGCCTGCTCGTCAGCGGCTGGCGCTGCGATCGAAGACCGATGCGGTCCGTTTGACGAGATTCGTCTGAGGGACTGGTGCTTGAGAACGGTTTGAGCTCTAAAGCCTCTCTTCGCCGAAGCCCTTCCTTCATCCGGCCGTAGACAGCACGCAGGTTTACCGAGAGACGTCTGGAAAGGGCGTGGACCCAGTAGATGCGGCTGATCAGGTACAACATCGCTATTTTGCTCCAAGCACATCCTTTCTCATGGGTATTCAGCCAAAACCATGTACATGCTAGTCGATAGTACTCACCACGGTCCTGCGAAACTCGACCATGTCTCGCCAGCGTGATGAAGACTCGCACGATAGCGCATATCAGGGAGAAGTCAGCAAGAGCTGCATGCACTACTCTTCAATCATGCACAGCGCGGCACCGGACCGATCTGTGAGATTATGTTGAAGATTCGCTCGTCACTAGTGATGGCAGATTACGCACGATGACGCTTCAAGATGCAACATAACGGGCAACAATCCCTCGGCCACTCTCACGATCGAGGACTTCGTTTAGGTTGCGGTGCTCAAGGGCGATCTGGCCCGAGGCCGACGCTGAGAATGTATCAGCCGCTGTAGCGACAGGTTGGAGCCGTGGTACGCGATACTCACAAAATGATCGAACGAATTGCTTCGTGAGAGTGTGCGTCCAGTACTAACCGCCATGGCCAGCAGTCGTCGAGTCTCCTGACAGTCATAGTCAGATGGGAATCTCAAGATAGCGTGTTTCAAAAACTAAGCTCACCTCGATTCTTGGCTGTGCTTTGGCGGCTACACTTCAATCCTGGAAAGGACGGGTAGAACGCATCTGAATGGCGCTGTGGCGGTCGCAAAAGAGTGCCGATACTAAGCTCGACGAGCTTCGGACTGACTGCGGTCTAGAGTCCGTCAGCCTGCAGACGCAGCCACAGCCAGTGCACGGGGACGTACGCAGGAGGTGAAGGTAAATCCTTGCGCTCCAAACAGGCAGGCCAGTTTCGACGCTTGCGACTGAAACCGACGCATGCTATACGGCGGGCAGAACCATTGAGTGGAGATAGAAAGAGAGCGTGAATCGGCGGGCGTACCTTTCAGAGGATCATCTGCGAACTTCCCAGCGTGCTCGCGATGCTGATGTGTATCGACGATGTGAGAACGTTCACACCGACTCCAGGCCGATGTGGCGCAGCTGTGGTGAACATGAGCAGCGATCAGAAACACGATCGAGGAGGACTAACCTCCAATATTGACGTGACTGAGCCTCGGGACTACCAACACCTTACGATTCCGTACGCCACAGGTCATCGATGGTCGTCCGGATGAGCTGAACGGGGGGACTCGACGTGTAAGTGGGTGCCGATTGCGAAGGGATGACGATCTATACCTGAGTTCCCGTGTAAACAGCGTACATTTCCTGCGCACGTCGCCGTCAAAGGGTTTCGGAGCCTCGATCTGCATAATCGGTGCCAGGGCCCAACATCTGTCGGCCGAACTTCGCGTGTCGTTGCTTGAGGATGCGGGCAGAGATGCATTCTCGATCCGGCCACTACACGGAGTCTCGACAAGCGCAGGAGACAACGACGGGATGAGGAGGAGGAGTGAGATCGTGGCGGGAGGAGGGAGGAGGGAGGAGGAGGAGGAGAGGACCAGCTGCCGGAACAGGACCTTGGGCGCTCCATCCCGGCAAAGTCCGACGATGCTCTGAACGGCGCACATCGTCTCCTGCATGCCGTGTCTTCGCTGGATACGTTTCTTATTCAGCCTCCTTCCATCCGACTTTGGCTCTTAACCACCTGGCTTCCGGACCCTGAGGCGCATCTAACCGCGGCTGCTAATCATCAAACCCATTGGCCGCACAACCTTCGCAATGCATGTCAGGACATAAAGGGGCCGACATGGTGAACTTGGATCGACTATATAGCACTTACGTCCTCATGTGAGTTGATCTGACTCTCTTTGTGAAAGAATAGCGACCCTTGCATTGTATCGCAATGCCGATGGCGGGCGGGCGCATCATGATTGGCACTACCGACGACCGCCGTCCTCGCACCCGCGTACTGCCCTGTGCTACACGGCGGACCCATACTCGCTTGCAAAGATATGACGTTACAGGAACTAAACCCCAAGCCAACGACTCTCGGGCAACCTTGGTCAATGCACGCACTGGCAGGCTTTTGGCGACCATCATTGGCGACTATGCTCGCAAGCTCAGGCGAAACGAGACGCTCTGCACAACCGAAGGCTTTCCTGCAGCTGCTTGGTGCTATGTCAAGTTCTTGCTGTCTCGCTCGGTCTGCTCGGGACGCGCCTCACATGTCTGAGGCCCGTCGTCAAGTCCGTCCTCGCCCCGGCGGCTGGCAGCGACAATCATTCTGAAGCTCGTCCGCAGGGCACTCCGATATATGGGGATGACTGCTGTCTACTTGCTCGGCTGGGTGCATATGGCTCTGTGTCAGGCACCAGCCTCCGCCCCATGGCTCCGACTCGCTCCGGAAATGTTGGAACAAAAGGCTTCATGCTGTCTAGGTATGTACTTACTTACTGGTGAGGGCGCGCCGCTGAATCCCACTGCGGTTCGCGCCCATGTATAGCGCTTACTGGCACCTCTGATGCATACGCACATCTCGAGCTACAGTAGTGCATTCCATCCCATCCATCATACTTACAGGTGGGCGCTTTTGCTTCCTTTTGGCTTCCCATACGAGGTCGTCGCACATGCGTGCCGCGCTGGACGCCGCCCATCCGCTCACGACGTCTTCCGCCGAATGGGCGTGTTCCTCGGCCGCTGCATGCCTCCCGCTCCGAAACACAACATGCTCGCCGCCTGTTGTAGTCCGCAAGCTCGGAGCCTGCATGCGCAGTAACTAGGCTAGTCGTCGGGCGCGCATGCGGGTCGGCATCCTTCGACATCAGTGCTTCCAGGAGCACACCGGCGCAGCATGACGGAGCGCCTTGCTTCATCCCGTAGGATGTCCTGCATGCCTGTTCCGTAGCTGCCCCGCTTTCTCGGTGTATAGCATGAGCGCATCTCTGATGCGATGTCGCGACGTGCGAACGGAGGTGAGAAGGCAGGACTCGACTCGAATATAGTGCGAGCTATGGGGGATGTCGATTCGTAGTGTAGTCCGGGCGTCGCTCGTTGTCCTGAGCCGTACAATAGCTGTATCCAGGTCCGGCGGGGTGCCGCGCTCGTCGCTCGGACCCCGTGACTCGTTCTCACTCGCGAATCGAGGAGACTCGAGTGCTTCCCGTCCATGACCATCTATGTTGTTGCCGCCACACCCGCCACATCCCCGCCTCTGGATCGCGCATGAGAGACAACCCGTCCGGGACCTGCGGGCTGCAGTCACAAGGCGACTGTCGATGCGCTCGATGGTCCGTGACCACCAGTCCGTCGCTCTGTGCAAGCGCACAGCGATGAGGCGACTGCAAGCCTCGAAAGTGTGCGGATGTCGTGCCCGGGGTGCCCGAGACGATGTACGAAGCAGCGCCAGTGCACGAGGGGAGCGATCCGTGGGGCGCATGCCCCCGGAACGTTGATACTGGCACCTGTACGAGTTGCTGAGTAGTAGGCGGGGGCAGAATGCGGCGGGCATCATGCCGCTCGCGTCTGGGTGTGCAGGCCGATTGGCTTGTAGATCAGTTCTGTCTAGGTATCGCCGCTGACCTCCCCTTCGACAGAGAGATGAGTCGCATCTACGGAGCGATGAGCGCGTTGGATTCTGAGAGTGCAAGTATGCCGATGCCCCGCAGATACCCAGACGTCAGCGGGCTCTACCATAATGGCAAGTCGACATCAAATTCCGCGTCAATACGTCCCGTCGACGAATCCCGAGCGCATTTCGCGCTGAAGTCCGGCCGCACGGAAGTATGGGGCGTGCTAGTAAGTGAGCTAGAGACGTATGCTTTGCGTTCATGTCTGAATCGCTCACTGCGGCGTCCCGTTGCAGATTTCGACGCTATAAGGGCAGGCGGACGCCTCGGGCACTCTCCGTGTCCCATTCCTACCTTCGTCCCCTTGCCTTCCGCCTCTTGGGCGCGCTCCCTTCGCACTGATCCTACATGAAGCAGCGGCGTCCGCACTCGACTTGCTGGCCTGCTAGCAAGATGTAGTCCGCGAATACTGGACAAACGGCCTCTGCAGAGTGCCTTCCGTGCCTCCTCCTTGGACAGTTCCTGTCCCGTAGGGATGTTCGCAGTCCATCCCTTGCGCATCTCCTCATCCCTCCGCCTCTTCTTCTAGGTATCATGGAGGTGCGTATAAAATCTGCCTTCGTCTGTCCAGTCTACTCACTTCAACATACCTCCTCCTCTCCTCTCCTCTCCTCTCCTCTCGCTCTTCATACATACATCTCCTGGCCCATACTCCAACCACTTGGTTCACCATGTCAAGCCAAACTGCCTCCACTAGTACGACCACCGCTACGTCTACCACTGCCACTGGTACCACCAGTGGAAGTTGTGATTGCAAGCCGACAAGTAAGATCAATAAAATGGCATGATACAATTTCGTTGTCACTGATGGACTGTGGAACTGTTAGACTGCCATTGTGGCAGCACCTGCGATGAACCAAGCTGTGTACATAGAGCAGCAACATTGGCTAAGAAGAAGAAGGCACAGACATCTTCCACTCAGTCTACAGATACTCAAGATGATTTGCTGCCTGCTGGTACCGACTGATCCCTCTGTGACCTATCCCTCTAAAGTGCATACTTTAGAGTGGATCATGTATTTCTAGTATAGGTTTACTTGTATTCACAGTGCCGCTTGTTCCCGGTTGGATCACTGTAATTGAAGCTTTTGCGTATACCCTAACTGTCGAGAATGTCGTCAACGTCGATTTGACCAAGCAGTGCTCCACCCGAGGTCAGCGCAGGCTGTGAGACACGTCCCCAACGCCCCCGACAACGTCCCCAATACGAGCGACACACTCCGAGAGCGAGCGCGCGGTTGATGCTCACGGCATCATCCCAGCTCGACTCGGGACTGCCGCACCTCGCACCCTACTGCTCGTATCCCCTTCTAAGCTTCTCTTAACCTACACGAAACCTTCAAAGCCCCGTAGATACCGCCTTTATAGTGTTTACTTACGATAGCATCAACACACAATTCGTCCCATTCACCCCTCCTTACGCGCCCTCGTGATCGCGACTTGCTTAGTTACACCATTTAGCGCTCTTACTGTACACACTTTTTGCCTAGTTCGAGCTCTTTCTCTCCTCCCCAAAGCATTCGCAATTACTTCACTGAGTATTTAAATTATCCAAGAACACATGCATGTATATAGAGACTCTTCGTAGCTAGCAGTACTTTATTATTGGGTAACAAGCTTTCGTTTTCCCCTTTCAGACCGCGCGACGATAAGCTCGTCTTCGTGTTCACTCTTCGTCTCTCCAAACGGACTGTAACAAAGAACACATAAGTACGGTAAGAGGGCTCACTGTAGACTCTAAGTGAGGCGCGGTCACGAGGAATGGGTTGAGTTGTGTACGAACTCGACAATACCTAGCCACTGAGTAGACAATATTCACGGGGTCCTGAGGGTTCTACGTAGGTGCAAGGATAAATTAGAAGGGGGTAGAAGGAAATTGCGGGCGTCGCGGTAGTCTCGAGTCGGGCTCGGAATGACGCAGTCAGCGCCGGTCCCGGCCTGATCGTACTCACTCGGGCCTCGTCGCGCATAACGGTGACCTTGTTGGTGGGGCTGCGGACCAGTTGCGCTACCTCGCGCGCCGTTTGGGTTGACGTCGAGGGCGGCGCTGCTTGGTCAGCTCGACGATGACCGCGTTCTTGACATTGAGAATGATACCGAGCATATCCCGAGCGTCGGGGAGCGCATCGTTATCCGTGGACGGCGAGCAGGTGTCGGATGGACGTCGCGGTGCGTGGTGGTGATGAGGCGAGGGGACAGATGTGGCGGAACGCGTGCAGCGCGGCGCGCTACCCATCAGCGTCAGAGTCCGCATTGACCTCGTCGGCCTCCGCATCCACGTCTACTACAGGCCTACAGTCCGTGTCCCACCCTGGGGCCGTTCCTACTGTAACTGGCTGTTGGTCTAGTTAACAGTGTCGCGTTGCGTCTCACAACTGTTCGAGTGAGATTCAATACTGACACATTGTGCAATTTTGTGTCACTGAAGGACAACACGTGTACGTGGTAGAGAACGGGCCCGTGCTCGCCTGCACGGCAGGCCATCAATGGCCCTTCTTTCAGAGGGTGGCGAGAATTCAATGGCCGTGTTTAACATAACGCAATGACTTGCGTGCGAACCTTCCGTGCGACAGCAGTCAACCAGGAACGTGTGCGGACCAACGCAGTCTGGTATACATATCAGCTTCAATCACAGTAATGCAACTGGGGACAAGCGACACTGTCGATACAAGTAAACCTATACTAAAAATACATGATCCACCCTAGAGTCTGCACTTTAGAGGGATAGGTCACAGTAGTATCAGACGGTACCAGCAGGCACCAAATCAACTTTAGTATCTGCTGTATGCCGAGTGGAAGATGTCTGTGCCTCCTTCTTCTTCTTCTTCTGTTGACTACTGCCCACTGGACGTAAATGGTGTGCTTGATCGCAGATGCCGCCACATACACAGACTAAGTCACCAGAACATTAACAAAACAGATGTTCAGATGATAAATCGCTCCAGGAATCTTACATGACATTTCGATTTGAGTGGCAGTGGCAGTAGTGGTGGTGGGAGTAGTGGGAGTGGCACTACTGGAGGCAGTTTGGTTTGACATGGTGATGCAAGATGACGCGGTTGGAGTATGGGCCGGGGGATGATGTATGAACAGCGAGAATAGTAGAGAGGAGAGGAGAGGAGAGGAGAGGAGGAGGTATGTTGAAGTGAGTGACTGGACAGACGAAGGCAGATTTTATACGCACCTCCATGATACCTAGAAGCAGAGGCGGAGGAATGAGGAGATGCGCAAGGGATAGACTGCAAACGTCCCTATGGGACAGGAACTGTCCAAGGAGGAGGCACGGAGGGCACTCTGGATAAGCCGTTTGTCCAGTATTCGCGGACTACATCTTGCTAGCAGGCCAGCAAGTCGAGTGTGGACGCCGCTGCTTCATGAAGGATCAGTGCGAAGAAAGCGCGCCCAAGAGGCGGAAGGCAAGGGGACGACGGTAGGAATGAGACATGGAGAGTGCCCGAGGCGTCCGCCTGCCCTTATAGCGTCGAAATCTGCAACGGGACGGCGCAGTGAGCGATTCAGACATGAACGGAAAGCATACGTCTCTAGCTCACTTACTAGCACGCCCCATACTTCCGTTCGGCCGGACTTCAGCGCGAAATATGCCCGGCATTCGTCGACGGATCATCTTGATGCGGGGATTTGATGTCGACTTGTCATTATGGGAGCCCGATGAATTGACGCGGGGATTTGATATCAATAGTCGACCGACTTGTCATTATGATAGACCCCGCTGACATATGGAGATTGCGAGGAATCAGTATGCTTGTAATCTCGGAATCCAACCCGCTCAGAGGTCCGTAGATGCAACTCGTCTCTTTGTCGAAGGCCACATCAGCGGGGATACCTAGACAAAAATGATCTTCACGCCATTCGGCCTGCACACCTCGACGGGGGCGGCGTGATGCCCACCCCATTTTGCGGGGGCATTGAGCCCCACGAATCGCTCCCCTCGTGCACCGGAGCGGCTTCGTACACCACCTCGGGTACCTCGGGCACGATATTCGCACACTGTTGTTGCTGTTCGCCTTCCCTGAGCGACGCTCCGCTAGAGGCGACTGACCATCCAACACGTTGACGGTCGCCGTGTGACTGCAGCACGCAGCTTCCGGGCGAATTATTACTGTCTCTCATGCGCAATCCAAAGGCCGGGATGTGGCGGGTGTGGCGGCAAGAGCAAGATTGTCATGGCCATGGGCGGAAAAGGATCTTCGATTCGGTGGCGGGTCACGGGGTCCGAGCAACGAGTGGGACTCTTGTTGTCAAGCTCGGGCGACGCCCCGGGCCGGATTACACTATTCCGTAGCTCGCATCACCCACTCAATGATTGAAGTGGTTCTCTTACCTCCGTGCGCACCTCGAGAGATGCGGTTATGCTATACACTAGAAGAGCGCAGCAATTATGGAACAAACAGGCATATCATCCTACGAGACGCAGCGCGCCCCTGCGCAGGCGGCATATGTAGTAATCTACGAGCTCATGGCAAGTCAATCCTTCGAGAAAATGTCCCTTAACTCCGCCAACCGAGCATCGATACGATCCAGCGCTGTGCACCACACAATACGCGCGTCTGCATCCGCTGAGCGTGGATATGCCAATCGCGCAGAGGCCCACGTGTGCTCAATGGTAGAGACGAGCTCTTCTGATACCAGCGCCCGACCACCGGGCATGGTGCACAAAGCGATGAGCGGGTCTATGAGGTTGCGGACCAGGTACCGAGATATTATGTGGGGGAACGCCAGAACGGCAGCAGGTTCTCCTGGAACCGCAAGGCACCCTTTGTGTAGTCCATTCCACTCCAAATCCTGCAACCACTGATGGAAGCGGGACAGTTGCTGCTGACCCCACGCGAGCATCGCGCTGGTCTGAGAGGGGGAGAGCTCAGACTGGCCGGAGATCGTGTGGCGCACGATGTGCAAGAGGATGAAGATTGCCTGAGTGGTGTTCCTGAATGAGATGAAGCCTCGAGACGGATCCCACGCCGCCATTTCCACTTCGTAGACCGCTTTAGCTGGCCATCGAAGGTAGATCAGCTTAGCACGCCAGTGCATCTCGGAATTACGCACCATGACACAGGGTATCATATGTGTGGCGAGCTCCGCGCTCGTCATACATGCACTCCAGCGTCCTATAGGCCTTGCCATATAAGTTGGGATTTTCCCGGTCCTCCACCACGAGCTGGCAGAGCGACTTGCAGGCGAGTTCGGCCAGTTTCTCGGTGTGCTCCTTGCCGATGAAGTAGTGACGGAAGACTATCTCGACGTCATCGGTCCAGCCGGGGGCCTTATCCGACCTTGCAAGTATATGTCGGAGGCCGTAAGCTGAGCACAAGGGTAGTGTGATTGCATCCCGGTAGTACAGTCGTTCCGGCATGTGCCACTGACCCCATTCAGCCTCCATGAATTCATGTATGTCGGAGAAACACCGCGAGACTTGGTCGATAGGCAAGTCAGAGAAGATCACGGGCATGGAGGACAGGAATTTCTTGTCGGCCGTGGTAGAGTACGCAGTGGTGATGATACGACGATTGAGGTCGTCGTGCTGCCGATAGATTACGTTTTGGTCCCTACCACGCCAAGTGGGCATGTTGTCATACTGATTGTATCCGAATTTGCCCAGCATTTCAAACTGGGCTCGGGCGACGTCGAGCCACATCGCTCCCTGGGTGCACCGCCTGTAGATCACCTTGCACAAGTGACGGATAGCCCGAAAAACCGTGTTGCGCGTGTATCTGAGCAACGTGTAGATGGCGAAGGATGCAGGAGACCGGTAAGAGCAGTCGCTCTTGAAAACCGGGAGGAGGGTGAAGCCGATAACGAAAGTGAAGACGAGACCGACCAAGACCGACGCGATGGCAGCCACGGTATTGTGCAACGTCCAAAGGAGGACCAGTAACCCCGCGAGGAAGAGCACGGAAGCGAGCTGTAGCAGTATGGGAAGGACGACGACTACCGTCCCAACGCGCCACTTCAGCAGCCCATCGAAACGGTACTGCCGCAGTCGCGCGCTCTCACGGGAAGTTCCTCCAACCATCGCCTCGTAAATCCACTGCTTGACGAAGAGAGCCAGTAACGCTGCGGCGAAGCTGAAGACCAGGCTGGAGAACCACAACGAGTTCAGCCAGACGGCGGACGCGGGGGCCTGGAACGGCACCGAGGTAACGTTGCCACTCCCAGCAGTGGTATTGGTGGCGTTCAAGAAGGGGGGTGTGAAGGTGTAACCGTTGAGTTGCGCGGAGATCTGTTTCAGTACCGCGAGGGTGGGGTCCGTAGGGTCCGGTTGGAGGAGATGGTAAGACTCCACGTTGAATGCGGTAAGCACAGCTGAAGAGACACCGGCCTGGAGAGTGATGAGTTGGCTCAATTGACACTCAGGCGTGAATTTACTCACATAGACGAGCAATGTATCCATCTCCTCCTTCCATCGACCCAGGAGCCGGTCATAGGACGTCTTCACAGCTTCTGCAGCCTCCGACCAAACCTTCTCCTTCTGTTCGTGGGTGAATTCCTTAGACAATTCCTCTTGAATAACCTGTGAATGTATATTATTTCGACTTGAAACTATGGGGAAATTACAGCATATGATGTGAGATTCAGACGAGTCGCCTCTTGGAACCGAGGGCCAGCACATGGAAAGCGGCGACCGGATCCGTCGGTGCGACACCCGTCGACACATCCCTCCATAATGTTAGGTAGGCGGCCGGGCACGCATTCCAGCAGGACGTGATAGCGCGCGAGGTTGGAGGCAAGGCACTTTTGCTGGACGCGCGCGACCCCACAGGGGATAGGAAGACAACAGCACTATACGATGAAGAGTCATACTCACCTCAGGAGAGGGGAAGGTCCACTTCGAGAAGTCGCCCTCGGGCTCCTGCTCGGTATCCTTCTTCTCAACCTGACAATAGCCATACGTCGTCAGATGGGTCCAGCTCACTGGCCGAAGGACGCGGAGATACTCACAACTTGAGCAACACAGGCTTTCTCGTTGCCATCTTGGACGGCCTCTGCCTGATTGAGACTCTTGGAACTTGTATGAGTACCAGATGAACTCATGGTGTCGTCTCTCGGATCTCAGACGTCTGTCTTGGTGGATCGATGATTGCGTGAGGTTGCAGTTGGCCGACTCGAGGCTGTCCGTCCTCGGCCGCACGACTCCTCTGGTAGGCTCCTTCCCAGCCTGTTGGCGATGAGTCGGGAGTTTCAAACTCAGTGACCTTCTGGACTCAACACGCAGTCAATAGACGTTGGAACTCAGATATACCCGAGTGCACGTTGTCAGGCGGTGGCACACACGCACGATGCGCTCAAGCCTTGAGCGCATCGCGAGCGAGACGCTTTACGGAGTTCGCACATCCCACGGACCCCAAGGGATCCGTACCGGCTCCATCTCGATGGTTGTGATTCTGCCCTGCGATAAGCCGCGTCACGCCTGCGTACCCTTGTGCTTACCATTCCCCTTCCGACCTCTTCAAGAGTCGGATCCTCGGTATGAATGTGAGACGTGAGGACAAGAGATAGAGCAGGACAGTATATTCAGGCGCGAAGCAGCGCTACAGTGGACATAGTATATGAGTTCGTGGTCAGGGATCGTCCTGACGCTCCCCAGACTCTGGCGCGGACACCGCGCTCCTTCGCCGCCCATATCAGATGTCTTTTATACTAGCCAGCGGCGTAGGGACTGACTCACATGGACTTGATTTCGTCGAAGCCACAAGGAGGACGAGAGGAACGCAAAGGAGCTGGTCTAGTATCGTCTCAACGTCGTCGACACCCGCATCTCCCGTGAGGAGCTGACATCGGTGGACGTCCGTAAGAGACCGTGTGCATGTGCAATGTGATGGCCGAGGCATAGAATCGGTAATGGGCAACGACGACGTGAGCTTCTACTTGCATCCAGGTCAAAGCGATGTTCCTCAACTCGCGATGGCGACGGCGACGAGAAGTGCACGTAGCAGGATGTGGAGCCTGTCTCAAGGCGCCCGTCCGCCTGCGTCGTTATGGCACGGTGCCTACGAACCTGCGCGAGGTCCACGAGGTCTGCGAATGACGCGAGTCCGCGAAGAACACAGAGCCTCACATAGAGCGCGTACAGGCCCCGCCTATGCAGGGTGCAGCACGCCTGGTGGGCCGGTCCAGGTGGGAAGGGATGATGCACGCCGTCTCTCGGAGGCAGTAAGATCAGGGCGGGGGTCCACTTGGCCAGGGGAAGGCGGACTTGGGCTGAAACGTTCTCCAAGAACGAAGGGAACTGGGACGTACACCATAGATAGTCTCCGCATTCGCCGCTCGGGAGGAGGCCATGTGAGCGTGCTTGCGGGACTGAGCTCTGCCGTGTGGCACAGTGCATATCGAGCGCACAGACGCCTCCCGCCTTGTTCCATAGTAGGCCCGTGGACTGTGGACCGTGATGCGCAGCATCCAACCAACCGGTGGACACAGATGGGTCGGAGTCGACGTCCGGGCGAGCAGACTGAAGCTGTGAGAGCACAGAGAGCATCGGCCGCAGGATTCATGTTGTTGGCAAGAGAAGCTCGAAAGGTCGAAGTGTGGCGACAGTTCTATGGATGGTCGATGGTATTAGGGATCGTGTCATTTGTCCGTACGAAGGGCACGGCGTACTCAAACATACCTTCCGAACCTATTCCATTCCGCATGAAGTAGCAAGAGGCAGCCTCCACGTCGCACGGCGGACGTCTTCCAATGCGCATCCGGCGAAAGTCGCGACAACTTGAACGCGTGACTGAATGAAGCTGGGTAGATAGGTTCGCCGATGAATGCAGCATGGACGAGCAGGAACCATTCGTGAAGTTTGGAGCATGTAGTCAGAGGCAAGCAAGATGCGCCATCGCACCGGAGCGCGCGATCCTAGTAAGTACTAGTACATGCACAACTTACAGGATACTTACTTGAAGCATTTGGTAAGTAATTGGCTTATGTAAGGTAAGTATTTGGTACTTACCGAAAGAGCCGGGAGGCGCACGACGTCGCCATACATCAGGGTTAACGTTGACTCGCAGCCCTTGTACGATGCAGGAAACGGTGAAGAGATATATTCATCCTGTTTATCGGGTACATGCATCCTGCCGGCGCGACCTATTTACTTACTGGCTGCGGGATAGGTGAGTGTCCGGACGTCCCATGTCTCCCGGTTCTCGCGTCCCGACCCTCGCGTCCCGACCCTCGTTTTTCGTGGCAGCGAGCTTGTGTCTGCTGTCCTCGGCAGGATGCCCGCGTCTTGTCATCCGCGACGCCGAAATCTGTCTGTCTTTGTGTCCGATGTTCGGCTCGCAGCCCGTCGTTCCTGCAACGGCGAGCCGGGACTGCTGCCTGTCTATTAGGATCAAGTCTCAGCACGTCGTGTGTGATCGGCGTTGCCGGCACGGGTGCTATCCTTCCACTCGAAGGTCTAACCATTATACCACTGAAAACAGACGTTAGCGGCGCATGCGTGTGGTATGTAAGGGGCTCACCTGATGCTCTCGGAGCAGAGCCAAACGTATCCGTGACGTGGGGAGGTGACTCGGCCATCGTTCCCGCTGCACGGCAGCCCTCGCCCATCCTCGTCCACGAGCTCGGAGCAACACCATAGATGCATGAGCTTGCAATTGTCGCTTTGAGGTCTCACATCAGCGCAGTGGTGGGCGGAGTGGCTGGGACCTGGCTGGAGCCATATGTCTACGGCCGCAGCGCCGAGTCCTGAATCATACCGCGACTGGAGCGTATGCACGCCCTCCAGGACTGTCCGCCACCCAGGTGGCGGCACAGACGGGAGAATCACAAGGTGACGATCGATGCAACTCCTGCGAGGTCGGGAGAATGACGCACGGCGAACGGCGGCACGGGAATGGCCTGCTGTGGCGAAGAGATCGTTCGGGCACGACGTGGGGCGCCAGAGCCGCCGGGCTTGTATGTTGGCAGGATGTTACGCGTCGGATCTAGCCATCGTCTACTTGACGCAGTAGTGCAGATTTGTGTTGGAGCAGTGTGTATAGAGACTGACAGATATCAGCTGTATGTCCCCGCATCGCGAGCGAGAGGCAAGAGCGGGTTGACTCACCTGCTGTTTGAGGTTGTCCCGAGGACATCAGGGCGAAATGCGTGTAGTCGAGTTCGATGATGAACCGCTGCAGTTCATGTGTTTCCAAATGGGTGTGGATACGTTGAGCGATGAGCTGGAGATCGCCGGCTCCTCCCACTCGCCGCAAGACTTTGGCAGACGACGCTAAAGGGTGCTTTGGAACGGCGCATGGTTTACTAGAGACGATCGATGTGCGTCATGCCAATGCACGATGTGTTTGAGGGTAAGTGGGAGTACGTACGTATGCAGTGGCAAAGCGACATGCACGGTCGTGGATGGTCGCAGCCGATGTGCAGACATCCTGCGATCCTACGAAAAGCCTCGGACGAGTGTTTGAAGCAATAACGGCGACCTCCTTCCCAAGACGAGGTGTTTGAGTGCGCGAGCAAAGGTTTAGGCTCTACACGAACAGCGCTATGGACCAGGGCACGTCCCGCCGCGCCCGGTCGAAAGGCGGAACGTCGGCGGGTTGAGGCAGCGCGCGAGAAGAGAGGGAGTCGCGATGTATCGTAACTGCCGTGGTCGGTTTTCCTGCAGCCTCGTCAGTATGGATACTCTCGTAACTCGTTGAGTGCCGGAGATGTACTAACAGACGGGGAGACGAGCGGGGAACCTGCTTGCGAGATGGGAATGAAGCTTTCGGACACGTACTGACGGCAGACACAGAGCCAGTCTAAGCCTTGGTTGAGCCCAGCAGGGCCGGTCAATAGGGCACAATACGAGCCAGTGTCGAGTAGACCTGAGGACAGTCCTCGAGGGCGAGAGGGAACATTCAAGTTGGCGGGGAGGGTCGCGAGCTGAGCGTGCCGGTCGGAGAGCTTCTCCTCTTGAGCGGTAGCAGAACTAGCCAGTGGTGTGGATAAACAGCGAGAGGTGACGACAGGCGTCGAGAGCAAGCAGCTGCAGGCCAAGTTGGTCGAAGGCACGTTCAAGTTTTGGGGACACGATAGGACACGATGTCGACCGCGCCGCCACAGCTGGGCGCTTACACTGGTTCATTCCTACCACCAGCTATTCGTACTACATGCTCGGCGAGCTCAGGACACCACACAATACATGTCTTATGTTTGAACTCTCCCACTTCGCCCATCGTTCTAGCCGGATGGCTTTCGAAATTCAAGCAGCCTCTTCGGGCTCGCGACATGTGTATGTGAACGCGTTCCGAATCTTCATCGTCGAGTCCACGATGCGACGAACGGTCTTCGGGTCCAAGGTCCTGCGGCGGATGGATGAACTCGCGTACGTCGCCCGATTGAACGCCCGCGTTCTCGACGAGATACAATGCATGATGACGTTGCCTTCCTTCAAGTATCCGACCGCGTCCATCTCGACCTTCGCACCCTCGAGGTACTTCGTGATCACGACCGGCTGGTGGCGCGACGCGCGAGACCGCTGTAGCGTACGAGAGGTTTTTCAGGTTGTCCTGCTTGCATACGCCGTTCATCGGGCCGGTAGACAGGACATCCTTCCGACAAGCGCACGAGCACCGGATAGCCGACCCTCTCGCAGAAGGCGTGCACTTCGTCGAAGCTCGAGAGCTCATTCAAAGGGGTTGATGCACGCCCAACTCGATGCTCGTCGAGCAAACGCGGAAACTTCAAAGCGGTTCTCCGCGGAGTCACCATCTGCAGAGCCTTCCAACGAAGCTCGTCATCAACTTACTCTCGCGAGTTTCTGTGAGTAAGTCTGTTCCGTCCAATCTGCATAGATGATACACAGCTAACTGTTGGCACAGATTGAATTCTCGTCGAGCGCATGGCCCTTGGCAGCTATGCTCGAGAGATTTCCAGCCCACTTCGGGCTATGACGCTGAACCGTCAATGCCCTGTTGGAATATGTTCGTTACTGGTTCCCAGGGCACTACTGTACTCAGCTATGCCCGTTGTGATGGCACGTAGCGACTAACAGCTCCAATGAGTACAGCTTGGTTGCTGATAGCAGGATTTCATATCATCCAAGTGAGTGGCCAGTATTCCCGCAAGCATGTCCCACCTCAGCTATCCATCTTGCCTCCAGGTTTCGCATCTGAACCCCAACATAGGGGACAACTGCGAGCAGAGGCGAGGGATCATTGCGGGGAGATGAACGGCTGCTAGTGAGGAACTGGGTCCCTGCGACCGGGAAGAGGATAGCGGGGCCCGTACGCATCTAGTCGAAGGTGTTCTCTGCGGCGGAGCGATTCGTTCACGATATCACCTCAAGGGCTAGTGGACAGCCACCAGCCCACACACCCTGTCGTCCATGCCTCCCGCGAATCAGTATGTTCATGTCGCTTCAGAGCCCTGTCTGTAGCGGCCTACTCACATTCTCGCCACTCTCATCATTCGCAGCCACGAGATCGCAATCGGAGCGCAGTGCAGCAACAGCTCCGGACACTCTCCTCTCGCCGCGTATGGTAGCTAAACCGGGCGAGGTTGCTCTTGGTTGTATGACGCCAGCTGGATGGGTCGACGTCTCCCTCCTGGACAAAGTCGCGTGAGTCTGCTGGGGACTTGATTATCAAGGATCATTACTGACCAGAGCTTGGAACTGCGCGCAGATCTGTTGGAAATATGCTCCACAGTGAACAATGTGGTGTCGGCAAGGGTGCCTCGAGTTCGTCCAAGTAGTGTTAGAACGGTAGGACCCGTTGAGCGACTGCTCTGTGGTCGACATTCCGTCGACCCCTCTAGCGTCCCAATGGAATTGTACCATAGCTAAGTCAGGTACATGGCAAAACATATTCTGGTTGCCTACACACACTATCGGATACAAATTGACGACTGCTCTATGTCTGCTCGAGGGCAATGAGGGAACGCGTATGATATGAATGCACTTCTTGAGTAAGGACCAAGCTCAACAAGGCGGTCGTGCTATTCTGGAGGTAGCTGACGGACTACTCGACGTAGTTCCACTAGCTAACGGGTATCGATCTGGAACAGCCCTGATGCCCACACGAATCCTATACCCACATCTACTCGGTCTGGATATGCGAGCTGTGCGGCGAACCAGGTGTGCTCGATAGTAGAGACAAGTTCTTCGGATACCATTGCAAGACCATCCGGTGTGGAGCACAACGCGATTAGCGGGTCGATGATCATCTTGACGAGATAGTGTGATGCAATATGGGGAAACGCGAGGACCGCCGGAGTATCTCCAGACCTTAGGAGGCAGCCCTTGTGCAGCCCGGTCCACCCCAGACCACGCAACCATTCATGGACCCGGGTGAGTTCTTGCCGACCCCATGCCAGCATTGCATCAGTCTGCGAGGGTGTGAGCCGGGATTGGCCGGATAACGTCGCGCGAACGATATGCAGAAGCACGTAGATCGCCTGGGTGGTATCTCTGTATCCCAGAAACGCGTCCGACGGATCCCACGCGGCCATTTGAACCTGGTACATAGCTCTAGCTGATCGTGAGATGGAATTAGCTATTGAGCGCAAATACATTTCTGGAATACGCACCATGGGCCAAGGTTTCATATGTGTGATGAAATCCCTGCTTGTCGAACAACCGCTTGAGAGTCTTGTATGCAACGACAAAAACACGTCGGAAGGTACGGTCCTCCACAGCGTAGTGACAGAGGGTCTTGGAGGCGAGCTCCGCCATCTTCTCGGTCGATTGCTTGCCCATGAAATAATGCCGGAAGATGGCGTGTACATCGTCGAGCCATTTGTCAGTACCCTTGTCGGACCTTGCAAGCATATGTCGGATGCCATATGTCGCGCACAAAGGCAACGTGATTCCATCCTCCAGCAGGAGCCGATCCGGAAGATGCCAATGTCCCCATTCCGCCTCCATGAAGTTGAGTATGTCTCGGAAGCATTTCGGTACTTGCTCAGGGGGCAAGTCCGAGAAGACGACCGGCATAGACGACAGGAACTTCTTATCCGCGGTGGTGGAGTACGCGGTCGTAATTATGGCACGACTGAGATCTCCGTGATACAGGTAGATCTCATTCTGGTCCCGGCCACGCCATGTTGGCATGCTACCGTAAGTCTCGTATGCAAATTCACCCAATCGCTGAAAGTGGGCACGGTAGAGCAGGATCATTGTCGCCGAGTGCCACTGCATCGACCACAGATAGATGACTTTACAGACGCCGCGAATCGCCCGCAGAATCTCGTTGCGTGCCACTCTGAGCACTGCGTAGATGGCGGAAGATGCAGGAGACCGGTAGGAGCAGTCGCTCTTGAAGACCGGCAGGAGGGTGAAGCCGATGACGAAGGTGAAGACGAGACCCACCAAGACCGACGCGATGGCAGCGACGATGTTGTGCAGTGTCCAAAGGAGAACCAGTAAACCTGCGAGGAAGAGGATGGAAGCGAGCTGTAGGAGTATAGGAAGGACGACGACCACCGTCCCAACGCGCCACTTCAGCAGCCCGTTGAAACGGTACTGCCGCAGCCGTGCGCTCTCGGGGGACGTTCCTGGAACCATCCCTTCGTATAACCACTGCTTGACGAAGAGGGCCAGCAACGCTGCGGCGAAGCTGAACACCAGGCTGGAGAACCGCAACGAGTTCAGCCAGACGGCGGATGCCGGGGCCTGGAACGGCACTTGGGTGAGTCCAGTGGTATTGGTGGCATTCAAAAAGGGAGGGGTCAAGGTGTAGCCGTTGAGTTGCGCGGAGATCTGCTTCAGTACCGCGAGTGTGGGGTCCGCAGGTTCCGGTTGCAGCAGATGGTACGACTCCACGTTGAACGCGGTGAGGACAGCTGAAGAGACACCCGCCTGAGGGGAGATTAGTGGGGTCGCTCGATACCGTAGGGGTAATTTCACGTACGTAGACAAGCAGCGTATCCATCTCCTCCTTCCACCGGCCCAGAAGCTGGTCGTAAGACGTCTTCACTGCCTCTGTGCATTCGGTCCACACCTTCTCCTTCTGTTCGTCGGTGAACTCCTTTGATAATTCCTCTCGGATAGCCTGGGTATGGAAATCAGCTCTATGTCGCAGATGATAGAGTGCGACTCCGACGAGCGCGTGCCACAGGGTGACGAATGTGTCTTCCCGTTGCCTCTCGGGACCGAAGTCCAGTACAGACAGCCTCCACGACGTTGAGTAGGCACACGCAGCCCGGGAGGACCTACTACTGCGCGAGGATGCTATGGGACTCGAGGACGTGCTCTCGTCCCGAACACTCCGCGGGGACCGAAGAGAGCAGCATGCGATAGAAATTCGTGCTCACCTCGGGAGTGGGAAATCTCCATGTCGTAATGTCGGGCTCGGTCTCCTCGTTCTTCTCATCCTGATGATGGTCATAAGTCGTCAGAAAGGTCAAGCTCTCTGGGGGAAGAACGTGCAGATTTCTCGTTGCCGTCCTGGACGATCTCGTCTTGACCGAGACTTCTGGGCATCGTGTGGGTACCATCTAGATGGCTCATGATGACGTCTCTCCGGCGTAGGAGCCTTGGTCGATGAGGTTGCAATAGGCCGACTCGAAGCTGTCCGTCTTCGGCATATACGACTCTTGCAGGCTCCTTCCCAGCTTGTTGGCGGACGACCCTGACTTTCTGGACAGAAGACGAAGTCAATACATGTTGGAACTCAGACGTACGCAAGTGCACGCCGCGAGGCAGTACTAATCCTGTGCTACTGCCTCAGCGCATCGCGCATGAGAGAAGCATTGAGACTTCGCAGACCCCACGAAGCCAGACAGGCGGGACTAGGAACGTTGTCATGGGTCAGCGTTCCCCGTAACGGTTCCGTCATCCTCCAGCTCGATGCGTTCTGCGCTCCCGTCGCTTACCCTTATCATCTCAAGGTATGATGACGTCCTCAGGAAGGAACCTTTGGTACGAGGATGAGGACAGGATCGATAGGGGAGGAGAGTACAGACGCGAAGCAGTGCTACCGAGGAGGAGGAGGAGTGTCAACCGAGTAGAACATATGGAATGAGGTACCAGTCAGAAACCAGCGACCCCGTCGGCTGCTCGTCAAAGACCGGCGGAGAAGCTCGGCGCAGACACCGTGCTCCTACGCGGCCCATTCTCTGAGTCTTCCCAGCGGTCTTAGGAATTGGACCACATGATGTTGACGCCACAAGGACGACGAGAGCGACACAGTATCCGGGCAACAACCGCGCCGGCCTTCGCTCGTACCCAGGTCGGCGCCGACCGTCATCCACTTGAGCGACACTGCTTTTTGATACGGTGGAGGCGACGGCGACGGCGAGGATAAGTGCGCGTAGCAGAATGTGGGATGTGCGCCAAGGGGCGCGACTGGTCTTGAACCGCAGACGTCCTCCGTTGTACTCGCATGATGCAGAGAGCCTGCGCGAGCTCTGCGATTGACGTAAGCCCAAGCGTGGTATAGAGCCTCAAAGGGGGCGCGTACATGCCTGTCTAGGCAGGAGGAGATAATGAACGCGGTTTCCGGGGCAGGGATCCGCTTGATTATAAGAAGGCGCACTTCGCCGCACCTTTCTCCAGGGACGAAGGAGATGGGACGCACGCCATAGACGGCCTTCCGTTCGGGAGGAGGCCAGGCGAGCGTGCGGGATGCTGAGCTTTGTCATGCGTGGCACGGTGCATGCTTGAGCACACCGACACGTCCCTCGTGTGCCGGAATTAGGGCTCGTTATATCGACGCGCAGCATACTAGCACGTATTGGCGGAGATGCGTGCGGTCGGAGCCGAAATCTGGGGGAGTAGATAGATGTGAGACCGCCATGAAGACGGTCGGCCGCACGATCCATAGCGACGCCTTGCGTCGCTATATAAATTCGACAGGTGAAAGCGTGGTGAGAGTCCTATGGAGGCAGCACAATATTTGAGGGTATCAGGGATCGTGTTCTTGATGCGTCTGGAGGACACGACGTACTGACACATACCTTCCGATTCTATGTCATTCCGCATGCAAGAAGCAGCCTCCAAATCCCACGACGGGAGTCGTGCGCCTTCGCTTTGCGGATCCGGTGAGACATCCTTCGACGCATGTCCGAAGTTCGAACGAGCCTGGGTGAAGAAGGCGGCCGAAGAATGCGAGTGGGACGAGCGGGAGTCGTCCGTAAAGCTTGTAGTGACTATGCTGCAGCATCATGATCGTCAGTACATGAGGCTCTCGCAGCGCGCCGCAATTGTACCCACACCACGAGAAGGAGGAAGGGTGGAGCCTGCTTGTAAGGCGGAAAGCGAACCCTCGTCGTGAGCAAGAGTCGAGCGAAGCTGGAAGAAAGTCGAGTCGAGGTCGCAAATGGAGCGGAATTGAAACGCTGAGTCTCCTCCAGAACGATGACGGAGCTAGCTCATAGCGTAGAAGGACAGCAAGAGGTGGCGAACGGCGTCGAGAGTGAGCAGCTACAACCCAAGATGGTCGTGGAAGCGAAAGAGCAAGTTCAGCGGGCGCGCGCAAGTCCGCCACAGCGTGGCGCTTGCAGTTCCTCGTCCTTAAGTACCACCTCCTCTCGAGTCTCAACGGAGCTCCTCAACACGCAAGTACCTTCGCGGGTATCCTTCTGTGGGTACGTCGGCTCCGTCGAGTTTGCATCGATGAGACACGACTGACTGCTAGCAAAGACCGAAATCTCTTGTAGCCCATGGCCCTTGGCTTGAGTAACATCTCGCACACTTCGGTCTTCCGACGCTTATACGTCAATGTGCTGGTGAGTAGATTCATAAGCTCCGAGGACACTTCTGTACTCACATATACAGGTTATGATAACTTCTACAGGCTGGCAGCTTCAGTGGGTACAGCTTGAGTGCTGATAGCGTCACCGCCCCGCGATTTCATGGTATCTAGGTGAGTGGCCAGTATTCCCGCAAGCATGTCATACCTGAGCTATCCATTTTCCCTCCAGGTTTCGCATCTGAACCCGAGCGGGCTGCGGGGCGTTCGTTCCCGAACTATATGACCTCGAGGGCTAGTCTACAGCCAATAGTCCACACACCTTCTCGTACACGCCTGCTGCCTAGTACGTACGTGTCGCTTCAGAGTTCTGTCTGTAGCAGCCTGCTCACATGTTCCGAAGTTCGTCGCTCTCACTGTTCGCAGCCACCGGTCCGCAGTGCTGCAACAGCTCCGTACACTCTCCACTTCTTTCCTTCCGCGCAGATCCACCGTGTAGGGTAGCGAACTGCACGAGGTCGCACTTGGCAGTATATCACCAGCTGGATTACGTTGGGTCGACGCCTCCGTCCTGGACAAAGTCGCGTGAGTCTTCTGGAGAGTCGGAGGTCATGAGTCAGTACTGACCAGAGCTTGTACTTGCGTGTAGACTTGTTGGCAATATGCTTGCCAGTTCAGAAGCTGGCGTTCTGCGTGATCACCTAGAACGGGGACGATGTGGCAAGGGTCGTCTTGAGTTTGTTCAAAAGTCCGGCCTGAATACTCTCCCGTCCCACGACTTATGTACCACTGGCATAGCTGAGTCGAGTAGCAAAATTATATTCAGGTTGCCTGCACACGCGCGCGGTCGCATGGTAAGAGGGCCGCCTCTATGTTTGTTGGGGGGCAATGAGGAAAGGCGTACAATATGAATGCATAACTCTCTGAATCAGGGCCAAAGCTCAAGTACTATTGCGGAGGTAGCTGGCAAACTGCACGTAGTTCCACTAGACGGGCATCGATCTTGTCTAGCCCTGAGGCCCACACAAACCCTATATTCACATCCACCGCGTCCGGATATGCGAGACGTGCGGCAGACCATGTGTGCTCAATAGCCGCGACGAGCTCTCCGGATACGAGCGCAAGACCGCCTGGCATCGAGCACAACATGATAAGTGGGGTTATGATCATCTTGATGAGATAGTGCGATGCAATATGGGGGAACGCGAAGGACTCCGCAGCATTTCCAGACATCACGAGACAACCCTTGTGCAGCCCAATCCACTCCAGACCACGCAACCATTCACATAGACGGGCGATCTCTTGTTGACCCCAGGCAAGCATTGCATCAGTCTGCGAGGCGGTGAGCTGAGATTGGCCGGATATCGTCGCACGAATGATGTGCAAAAGCACGTATACCACCTGGGTTGTATCTCTGTACCGTGGAAACCCCTCAGACGGATCCCACGCGGCCATTTCCACCTCGTAAAAGACTTTCGCTGGTGATCCAGATGCGTGTCAGCAGCTTTACCCACTGATAAATCTCATGGATGCGCACCGTGAGCTAGGGTATCATACGTGTGACGATTTCCTTGCTTGTCGTACAACAACTTGACAGTCTTGTATGCAAGGCCGGACGCAAGGCGGGATGCTCGGTCCTGTACAGCGTAGTGACAGAGGGTCTTGCAGGCGAGCTCCGCCAACCTCTCGGTTGACTCCTTGCCGATGAAGTAATGACGGAAGATGATTTTTGTATCGTTGAGCCACCACTCGGCACCCCTGTCGGACCGTGCAAGCATATGCCGGATGCCATACGTTGCACATAAGGGCAGGGTGATTCCGTCTTCCAGCAGTAGGCGATCCGGAAGATGCCAGTGTCCCCATTCCGCCTCCATGAAGTCCAGTATATCTCGGAAGCATTGGGGCACTTGTTCAGAAGGCAAGTCGGAGAGGATCACTGGCATAGAGGCCAGAAACCTCTTATCCGCGGTCGTGGAATAAGCGGTCGTGACAATGGCACGAGTGAGATTGCCATGATAACGGTAAATCTCGTTCTGGTCGCGGCCACGCCATGTTGGCATGCTACCATAGGCGTTGTATGCAAATAGACCCAGTCGCTCAAACTGGGCACGGTAGACATGGAGCAACGCCTCCGAGTCCCAATGCATCGACCACAGATAGATAGCCTTACATAGGCCACGAATCACCCGAAGGACCTCGTTGCGGGTGAATCTGAGCACGGCGTAGATGGCGGAGGACGCAGGTGACCGGTAAGAGCAGTCGCTCTTGAAAACCGGTAGGAGGGTGAAGCCGATGACGAATGTGAAGACGAGACCCACCAAGACCGACGCGATGGCAGCGACGATGTTGTGCAGTGTCCAAAGGAGAACCAGTAACCCCGCGAGGAAGAGGATCGAAGCGAGCTGTAGGAGGATAGGAAGGACGACGACGACCGTCCCAACGCGCCACTTCAGCAGCCCGTTGAAACGATACTGCCGCAGCCGGGCGCTCTCAGGAGACGTTCCTGGAACCATCCCTTCGTAGATCCACTGCTTGACGAAGAGGGCTAGCAACGCGGCGGCGAAGCTGAACACCAGACTGGAGAACCACAACGAGTTCAGCCAGACAGCGGATGCGGGGGCCTGAAACTGAACCTGAGGAGAGGCGACGGGTCCAGTGGAATTTGTGGCGTTCAAGAATGGTGGAGTGAACGTGTAGCCGTTGAGTTGAGCGGAGATCTGCTTCAGTACCGCGAGCGTGGGGTCCGCAGGGTCCGGTTGCAGCAGATGGTACGACTCCACGTTGAACGCGGTGAGGACAGCTGAAGAGACACCCGCCTGAGGGGAGATTAATGGGGTCGCTCGATACCGTAGGTGTAAATTTACGTACGTAGACAAGCAGCGTATCCATCTCCTCCTTCCACCGGCCCAGAAGCTGGTTGTAAGACGTCTTCACTGCCTCGGTGCATTCGGTCCACACCTTCTCCTTCTGCTCGTCGGTGAACTCCTTCGATAATTCCTCTCGGATAGCCTGGGTATGGAAATCAGCTCTGTGTAGCAGATGATAGAGTGTGACTCCAACGAGCGCGTGCCATGAGGCGACGAATATGTCTTCCCGACGCCTCTCGGGACCGAAGCCCAATACAGAAAGCAGCGACGACGGCTGCCGATCGTGCGACCCCCGTCGGCACCATCTCTCCATGACGTTGCGTACGCACGCGCAGCCCAGGAGGACGCGATACTGCCCGAGAATGTAGTAGCGGCGCTATGGGACTAGGACGCTCTCTTGTTTCGAAAACTCCGCGGGACCGAAGACAACAACATGCGATAAAAGTTCGTGCTCACCTCGGGAGTGGGAAAGCTCCAGCTCGTAATGTCGGGGTCAGTCTCCGCATCATTCTTCTCATCCTGCGAGCGGGCATGAATCGTCAGAAAGGTCACGCTCACTGGCAGAAGGACGCGGAGACACTCACAGCTTGGGCAACACCGGCTTTCTCGCCGTCCTGGTGGAGCTCTTCTTGGTTGAGACTCTTGGAACTCGTGTGGGTCTCATCTGAACTCATGGTGCCGCCTACCAGACGCAGGACTCTTGGTCGATTGGCTGTGCGAGGTTGCGTTGCAGGTGGCTGATTCGAGGGTATTCGTCCCCGGCCTCCAGGCCCAACGACTCTTGTAGGCTCCTTCCCAGCCTGAGTTGACGATCAGTTTGAAACTCAGTGACGTTCTGACCACAACGTGGACGTTTACGTTGCAATTCCTGTGCCACTGCCTCGAGCGCACCGCGCGTGAGATGCATGACGGAGTTCGCAGATCCCACGGACAGCAGCTGCAGTCGAAGGCGGTACTCAAAGCTCCATCATCCAGAGCTCTTCTCCGCTCAGTGCATTCTCCGCTGTTGCGTGCCGGTCAGCTTATCCCTAGCCTTCCCCAAGCTACAATAACGACTTCCTCAATATCGTATCCTCGGTACGAGTGTGCGCACAGAAACGATAGAAGAAGACGGTATATTGAGACGCGAAGGCAGCGCTACGGGGGATATGATACGCAATGAGGTGCTAGTAAGGGATCCAGCATCTCCCGCCCATGGCTCGTCAGAGACTGACGCCGACATTGCGCGACTTGCCCGCGGCGTAGGGTCTGGTCCATCTGTCGAGGCCACAAGGAAGACGAGAGAAACGTGACGATCATCATGAGCTGGAGGGGCCCTGGCGCGAGACACGGCGACGTCTTCTACAGTGACGTCTCGACAAGGTCGATGTGAGCAATTGTTCATGAGGGGAAGATATCGGCAGGTATCCGTAAGAGACCGTGCGCATGCTGATGATGCGACATTATGGAACAGAGTCGGGCGCGGGCAACGACTGCGCCGGCCTCTGCTGACATCTAGGACGTAGTCGACCTCCCTCCACTTGAGCAAAGCTGCTGGTCGATACGACGGCCGTGACGGCGATGGCGACGGGAAGTGCGCGTAGCAGAATGTGGAAAAAGCGCGACTACACTCGAAGCACAGACGTCCTCATTCGTCGTACTCGCATGATGCGGAGGACCTGCGTGAGCTCCACGAGCGATGCGATTGACGCAAGCCCGAGAGTGATACAGAGCCTCAACGGCGGCGAGTACATGCCGGCTCTACGCGGGGGCAGCATGCCCGACGGGCCGGTCCAGGAAGGAGGGGATGATGCATGTGGTCTCCCGGAGGTAGCACAGACGGGTAGGGGTCCCGCTTGACGACAGGGAAGGCGGAGAGAAGGATATGGACTTTCGCCGAAACTTGCTCCCAGAAACGAATGGAAGTGGGACGCACGCCATACATGATTCTTCGCGTTTGGGAGGAGACCATGCGAGCGTGCGCGACGCTGTGCACTCTGCCCACGGGTGACGGCGGACGATGGGCGACTCCGCTTTGTGCATCCGGACACATGGTTGAATGAGCCAGGGTAGGTAGGACCGCAGAGGAGTGCAAGAGAGACAAGCGAGAGCTGTCCGGAGAGCTCCATTATCTGTAGGATGCTGCAGCGCATCATCGTTAGCATAGAGACTCTCGCAGAGTGCCGAAGTACCCGCCGAAAGGAGCCTGCTTGTGGGGCGAAACTGGAGGTAGGTATAGGAGCGAGCACTCGGTACTCACTGGAATCAATAGAGCAGACTATTCGGAAACATCTCGAGCAAGTGTCGAGGAAAGCGTAAGAGGATCGGAGGAAAGCGTAAGAGAATCGAGTCGAGGACGACAGGGCAGCTGAATGCAGGCTGAGTGGGTCGCAAACGTAGCACAATCGTAGCGCAGGTCCTCCTGAATGGTGGGGAGAGTGGCGTCCATAAATAGACGGCGATGTGTTCGCGAAAGGCGTCGAAAGCGGGCAGCTGCAAGCCAAGCTGGTCGTGGAGGAGCAAGGAGGTCCGAGTCTCAGCCCTCCGCTCCAACTCCGCTCCTCCAGGCGGGCGCTCAGACTTGCACCATCCTTCCTACCACCACCGACACCCAGCGAATACCACTACCGTGCTCGGCGAGCTCAGTAAACCCGCCACACACGCTGTTTACTGGATTTTATTTCACCCTCCAACGATTTGCACAACCGGAATGGCTACCGAACTTCAAACAGCTTCTTTCAGAAACGTATCCTCGATCAGAAACCTCCCGACGAAGCTCGTCATCGAGATAAGTACTCTCGCGAGGCTCCTCGCACACTCCTTGGCGGATGCTCGATTTTGGACTTGTCTGTCGCGCCTGGTACGCCGTCACCAAATACTCGTCAGCCTTCGGGCAAACGTCGTCTCCAAGGCATGGCGTTTCCCCTCCCTGGTAGTCATTTCATCCACTTCCCCGCACACGCTTCCCCGACATATACGACAGCGCACTGAAGCGAATGCTGCCACACTTCCTTGCCCTCTCGATCGCCATCTCGGCCGTTCCTGGAGCTCAACATGTCAAGCGCTTCAATTTCTCGCGCTGGCGATGTCATCGGAGCGATAACGCGCGGACGCTAAACCTGTGTATATCCCAACGTTGGTTGACGCCTGAAAATACCTTCCTCCTCCAACCAGTCCCAGTCTCGCACAAGCGTCTTGTATGCCTCTGTCGTGGAGACACCGACTCGAGCCTCGGGATCCGGTCACCTTTATCTCTCCTGCCGCTCGAACTCGAATACGCCGTTCTTGATGGACTCGAGGAAGACCGGCCCGCCGCCCCCTCCTGTTCCCTTGTCTGACGTCGCTGGCGGCCGATCGGCCACTGTCTCGAACATCGACGGCTGCGTAGACCAGGCCCTGATGGTCCAGGTGGTCCTTGAACATGCGCTGGACCTCGGTACGTGTACCGCCCTTCACAATTTGCACCTGCACTCTCAAGCTGTCGCTGTCCGGGCAGATTTCAGCGCTGCATGGATGCCCCGGAGATCGCTCTGGTGGAGGTCATCGTCTGGGACTACGGCGCTGAGCTGAAGGAACTGCACCGCACTCTTGTTCAAAATGTCGTGGAGAAGGCTTTGTCGGAATTGCTTGTCTTGCATGTTGGGACAGACGACTTCTTCCTCTTCGCGTGTCGTAACTACTAGGAGCGTCCTGGAGCCTGAGGCCGCGGAACGGTTTAGGTACGTGCTCTGTTTGTTGGGAATTGCACTTGGTGTTCGCGCTGATCTCAAGGCTGTCAGGCAGTTGGAGCGCAAGTATAACCCAGGGAATCGAAGGCATCGGAGAAGGCCAGCGCACGTTGATTCGCCTGTTCCAGCTGGAGTCTACATTGGCGTGCATAGCATCACTGCGACAGCGGCGGCAGGGACGTACCGTAACGGTACTTGGCGCAACTATCCCTCGGATATCGCGTGTTTTCTGTGCCGGATGAATCGATGAAGCCTTACTGTCACTCCAGCTGATGAGCCAGTACTGTAGCAATATACATGCGGTGCTTACTTACAGTCAGTTCGAGTACAATTCAAACATGAGGTTCCCGGAATAGTCTACGGAGAACATTGAGCAACCACTAGTGCCTTCAGCTGTGCCAACCGAGAGTCTATGCGGGCCAACCCCGAAGACCACACAAATCCTATATCCGCATCCACCAGGTCTGGATATGGACGTGCGGCGGACCATGTGTGCTCAACCGCAGAGACAAGCTCTCCGGATACGACCGCAAGACCACCCGGTATCGAGCATAACCTGATGAGCGGGTTGATGATCATCTTGATGAGATAGTGTGATGCGATATGGGGGAACGCGAGGACCTCTCCAGCATTTCCTGACCTGATGAGACAGCCCTTGTGCAGCCCGGTCCATTCGAGACCGTGCAACCACTCACGCAAACGGGTCAGTTCTTGCTGACCCCATGCAAGCATGGCATCAGTCTGCGAGGGAGTGAGCCGGGATTGGCCGGAGATCGTCGCGCGAACGATGTGCAGAAGCACGTAAACGGCCTGGGTTCTATCTCTGAATGTCCCAAAGCCCAGAGACGGATCCCATACGGCGATTTCCACCTCATACATGGCTTTAGCTGATAAGAATGCAATTCAGTTGTGCCCGCTGACATCTCTCATGACGACGCACCGTGAGCCAGGGTATCGAATGTGTGGCGAGCTCCCTGCCTTTCATACATCAACTTGAGTGTCTTGTATGCAAGACCGAATGCACGGCGGGATGCACGGTTCTCTACAGCGTAGTGACAGAGGGTCTTACAGGCGAGCTCCGCCAATTTCTCGGTCGACTCGTCGCCAATGAAGTAATGACGGAAAATGACTTGTATGTCGTTGAGCCACCAGTCCGCACCCCTGTCGGAGCTTGCAAGCATATGTCGGATGCCATACGTCGCGCATAAGGGCAACGTGATTCCATCTTCCAGCAGTAAGCGATCCGGAAGATGCCAGTGTCCCCATTCTGCCTCCATGAAGTTGAGGATGTCTCGGAAGCATTTCGGCACTTGCTCGGGGGGGAGGTCGGAGAATATCACTGGCATAGAGGCTAGAAACTTCTTGTCCGCGGTGGTGGAGTACGCAGTGGTGACAATGGCACGACTGAGATCGCCATGATACCGGTATATCTCGTTCTGGTCCCGGCCGCGCCATGTCGGCATGCTACCGTAGGCATCGTATGCGAAGTCACCCAGTCGAACAAACTGGGCACGGTAGGCATGGATCAACGCCTCCGAGTCCCAACGCATCGACCACAGGTAGATCACCTTACAGACGCCACGAATCACCCGCATAACTCGCGGCAGAGCCTCATTCCAGGTGACTCTGAGCACTGCGTAGATGGCGAATGAGGCAGGAGACCGGTAAGAGCAGTCGCTCTTGAAAACCGGGAGGAGGGTGAAGCAAATGACGAAGGTGAAGACGAGAGCGACTAAAGCCGACGTGATGGCAGCCACGGTGTTGTGCAATGTCCAAAGCAAAACCAGTAACCCGGCAAGGAAGAGAATCGAAGCGAGCTGTAGGAGTATGGGAAGACCGACGACCACCGTCCCGAGGCGCCATTTCAGCAGCCCATTGAAACGATACTGCCGCAGCCGCGCGCTCTCGTGAGAAGTTCCTCCAACCATCGCTTCGTAGATCCACTGCTTGACAAAGAGGGCCAGCAACGCTGCGGCGAAGCTGAACACCAAGCTAGAGAACCACAACGAGTTCAGCCAGACGGCGGACGCGGGCGGTTGGAATGGGCCCTGACCAAGGTCGACAGGCATAGGTATATGGGTGGCGTTCAGGAAGGGGGGAGTCAAGGTGTAGCCATTCAGTTGCGCGGAGATCTGTTTCAGGACCGCCAGCGTGGGGTCCGTAGGGTCCGGCTGGAGTAGATGGTAGGATTCGACGTTGAACGCAGTAAGCACAGCCGAAGAGACACCGGCCTGTATGATGCTCATGAGTCAGGGTATCTCCCGATCTTCAAGAAAAGATGGCACTCACGTATACAAGTAAAGTGTCCATCTCCTCCTTCCATCGACTGAGGAGCTGGTCATAGGATGTCTTCACAGCTTCTGCAGCCTCCGACCACACTTTCTCCTTCTGTTCGGTAGTGAACTCCTGCGACAGTTCCTCCCGAATCGCCTAGGGATGAAGAGGATGAATCTGAGCTCGTCCTACCAGTGAGATAGTAGATGCCACTCCGGTGATCGCATTTGGACTGCCAGATCACGGGGCATGAGGAGGTCGTCCGACTACCCACCGCCTCTGGGGATCGACGTCCGATTCATAGACAGCGGAAACCGTGACAGCGAGTGCAACCGCGGTTGGCACACTCCCTTCAGGAGTTATGACGTTCCGTGAACCCAGATAATTTGTCAAGATATTACTGCGAGAGGATATAGGCAGCGAAGGCGTTTTGATACTCGAAGAATGCCAAGCTTCTTTGGCAACGCCGTAGAAAACGAAGACGAGAGCAGCGACCACTAGATCTGATACTCACCTCAGGACTGGGAAAGCTCCACGCCATGATATCGGGCTCAGTTTCCGAATCGTCCTTCTCGTCCTGGAAGTGGTCATACATCGGCATCATCAACAGACGTCCAGCTCGCTGGCGGCAGCATGCGGAGACACTCACAATATAGGCGGTGTTGCGTTCTTCAGCCTCCCCTTGAAGCATCATCTTCGAGCTTGCATGTGAATCAGATGAAGCCATGGTGCCGTCTCTGAGATGCGGTTGTCTCGGTCGACAGGCTGTAGCTGAAGTCAGTCGATCGATGCTGTCCGTCCTCGGCCTCCACGACTCTTGTAGGCTCCTTCCCAGCTGGAAGACGCGAAGCAATGAGTTCGTGTTCAAGTCGGAACTCAAATATACATACATACGTATGTGCACGTTGTGAGGCAGTACTAATCCTGTGTCACTGCCTTGAGCGCACCGCGCGTGAGAGAGACGCTTTCAGGATTCCTACGAACGATAGCTGCCTGACCAGAACGGCGGTATGAGGAACGACGCCATCCAGATCCCTGTACCGGGTTCGTCGTCCTCCAGCTCAATGATTTCCCCGCCGCTGCCTGCCCGTCTGCTACCCTTATATTCCCTGCTGCGATGTGCTCCTGAAGGTCGAAACCTCATTAACAGCGGAGAAGGGGACGATCCGCTTGATCAGAAGAACGCTGGATTCCGCTGCACCTTTCGCTAGAGACGAGCGAAACGGGACTCGTCACTCGGACCATGGAGAAGTCTTCGCATTCGGAAGAACGCCATGCGGGTTTGCGAAATGCTGAGCTCTGCCCTGCGCGGCACGGTGCAGATCGAGTGCATTGACAGACTCCTCCTCGTTCCAGAGCAACGGCGACAGTCCGCAGATCTTGATGTGCAGGCTCCTAAACATCGGCGGACACGATATGGCAGGAGACGGGCTCCGGGCGAGCAGACAGAAGCTGTAAAATCATCTTGAAAAGGACCGGTGCACGATGCACCCGTACGATTCGTGGTGTTGCTAAGGGTGCGCGATAGGTTGCGGTGTGACGGGAGTGTGAAACTGCAACACTTCAGGCGACACTGGCAATATATGACTGGTGTTCGAGATCGTGTTATTTATGCGCCAGAACGAGCCGTACTGGTACATACCTTCCAATATTACGAACGAAGGAGCCTCCTCCTCCTATGGCGATAGCGTGTAAGGTCCTCCGCAAGTATCACATGGAGACGAATGTAACGCAGCAAATTCTGGCGACTCTTACGCTGGTCAATCGGACGACATAACGGTATTGAGTTTCCCGAGCGAAGGCTTTGGCTCTACACGAACGACGCGTTGAGTACATCGCGCAGCGTCGGCGGGTGATGACGCTGATGGACTGGCGAGTTTGGGAAGAAGGCTTTGCCTCTACACGAACGACGCGTCGAGTACGTCGTGCGAAACGCAGAGCGTCGGCGGGTATGGAGGCCGCGCCGGTGGATGCGGAGCTCGCGTTGACTTCCTGAATGTGTCAGGAGTCCTTGACCTGCAGAATCTTCAGCATAGGCTCTCGCAGGAGGCGGGAAGTGTACCCACAGAGTGCCCACAGAAGGGAGGATGGGCGGGTCCCTTGCTTGCGACGCAGGAAGCGAGCTTTTGGAGGAAGCAAGAACAACAGCGAGTACTCATCGCGCAAAGTAAAGTAGTACTGGTGTGAGTGGGAAGTATAGTGGGCGGGCGTTGCTGACGAGAGTGTAGTCGAGGACGAGAATATGGGGTAAGTCGTAGCAAACATAGCGCGATCTCTCCTCCTGGACGGTGGCGGACCCTTCTTTCATTTGTGGCTTTGAGTCGATGTTGAGAGCGAGCAGCTGCAAGCCGAGTCGGTCGTGGAAGCGGAGGTCGATGGCAGATGCAAGGTCGGTGTCGAAGGAATCACCGCGACTCGCGAGCCGCTTGCACTTCTTCATCCCTACCACCACCATCACCCACTACATATACCACCCTCCTCCCCATATTGTTCTATGCGGGCTCAGGATACTTCAAATCACACGTTGTCTGCTTCCCGCACTTTGTCTATCTGCATGACTGGTATGGCGGTCGCACCTCAAGGAGCCTCGTCTAGCAGAGGCGTCCTCAACATAAGCGATCTCCCAACGGAGCTCCTCATCAATGTACTCTCGCGAGTCTCCTCGGACACTCCTTGGCGGATGGTCGAACTTGGGATTGTCTGTCGCGCCTGGTACGCCGTCACGAAACATTCATCGGCCTTCTGGGCGAATGTCGTCTCCAACACATGGCGTTTC